>JAVJIF010021229.1:0-50898 GCA_038442645.1 Agave tequilana
GTGGCCGCCGGCGGTGGTCTGGGCACCGCCGCCGCCGCCGGAGGGGGGCGACGCGCCACCGGAGGGGGAGGAAGGGAAGTGGGGGTGTGGTGGTGTTGTTATTGTTGTGATTGTCGTTGTTGTTGGTGGTGGTTGTTGGAGATAATGGTTGTTGGTGAAGGTGGTAGTGTTGGAGAGTTAGAGGAGGAGAAGGAGATGGTGGTTAGGTGGTGGAAGTGGAGAATTGGTAGTAAATTGATGGATTGAAGAAGAAAATGAAGGTGAGGATGATGGGTTTTGAGGAAATAGGAGAAGGAGGAGTGGAAATTGAAGAGGAGGGAAGTGGAGGAGAGAAGAGGGAGCTTGGGGGGAAGATTGCCGCCATAGGTGGTGGCGGTGGTGGCCGACCATGGTGGAAGAGAAGGAAGAAGGTGATGATGGTGAATGATGGTGAAGATGGTGATGTTGTTGGAGTTAGTAGTAGTCGTTGTTCTTGTTAGAGATAGAGTTGAAAAGGGAGATGATGTGGGTGGCTTGGTGGAGGAGATGGCCGGAGGGTGACCGGTGAGGGTACTGGTGTTCGCTGGCGGTCAAGGGAAGGAAGGAGGAGTGAAGTTGGTGGGAGAGAAGGAAAGGGAGAAATGGAGATGGAGAGATTGAGAAGGAAGAAAGAAAGAAAAAAAAAGAAAGAAGAGAGAGGGAGAGCGAGAGTATGGTGGAGATAGGGGGAAGGGCTGCTGCTGCAGCTCTGGTTCATTGGCAGGGAATGGGGGAGGGTACGGAAGTAGGTGGAGAGAAAGAAAGGGAAAAGAAAAAAGAAATTTATTTTAATGCGGGTAAAAATCGAATATTTCAGAAATGCTCTGAAAAATTCTCAAAAATAAAAAATATTATTTTAAAATGCTTGCTGAAATTAGATTTGAAAAAATCAATCTGATTTTTAAATAAAAATCTTGAAATCTTCTGGCGATACCGGTCGACACCAAAACCTGTGGATTTTCGATAAATTCAGAAAAATCTCCAAAAATGAATTTAGATAGAAAATGAGATTTTAAAAAGTAGTGTGAAAGAAACGTTTTTAAAAATTAAACTCCTTTGAAAACTAAAAATCGGGAATCGGTCAGCGACACCGATCGGCACAGATTTTGAAGATTTTGCAAATTAATTCTGAAAAATTTTAAAAAATCATGAAAAATATAAAATATTGAAAAATGATGTTTGAAACTGAAATTAGTCAAATCGGACTACCAGAAAGATCAAAATAGGTTGCTGCTAGTATCGGGTTCCCGGTCCACGACAGGACTGACTCTAAGACTCAGAATCCAGATCCAATACATAACATCACACAAAAAAATCATAAAATAAAAATAAAAACAAAACTAAATCAAAAAATATAATCGAAAATCAGAAACGTATCTAGGTACGTATTCCAGGAATGGGGCGTTACAACATTGATGTTTACTATAGCTAATAACACACAGATAAAGATATTTACATATTCAAGTTAAAGAATTTACAAAAGAGCTTATTTAATTGCGTATATAATTTATGCGGACAATAGCCGGAGTAAAGAAAGACTATTGTTTGGCCGATTATGTACGGTGTTAGATACTTGATGTGAATATGTAAGTGGGAGAATCTTGGTGTGTGATAATCAATCCAAATTATAGGCCCATGTTGCATTACCCTCATCAACTAGTCCGACGGCGGAACAAGAATTAAGATGCATAGATTTGTATGGCCCATGCGCGTGGCAATCGGCCCAAAGAAAGGTTGTTATTATGGCCGGGTCATCACATATATTATATGATCGATATATTTATCTTAAACTTTGGGAACAATCCTATAAAGGGGCAGTCGGTTCAAAAGAAGGCTGTTCTCTGATATAGGACCTAGACTTTAGGGTATCTTTATTGGGCAGTACAGTGTTGGCATAAAGAGACACAACTTGTTCTGAATGTTTTGACCGGCAGCTTTATTGGTTAGACTAATTGCATTTTTTGAAATTCAATTTTATGGCTATTATAGTAGAATTTTATTAAATTAAATGTTTATATTAAATTGATGAGAAATTGCATGCTTATGTAGTTTAAATTGAATGGTACAAACTTTAAGAAGTGACAAGACCACATAAAAGATCGTTCTTGAATTCATGGACTTAGACTACACCTTAAAAACTGATGGACCCTCTACTGTTACTAACAAATATTTAGTGGAAGAAAAGACTAATTATAATAAGTGGAAGAGTTCCAATAGGATGTATTTACTGGTCAAAGATATTCTATTTTTATAACTATTAAGAGTGTTATGTCTGATAAAGTCAATGCTAAGAGTTTCCTCGTTGAAGTAGTTAACCAATTCACTAAATCGGATAAAAGTTGAGATCATCACGCTACTTAGCAAGCTAGTAAATATATACTATAATGGCAAAAGAAATATAAGGAAGTACATTATGAAAATATTCAATCTTGTTTCTAAACTAAAGGAACTGAAATTAGAACTCTCTGAAGAGATTTTAATGCATTTCATTCTGATCTCTTTTCTGACACAGTATAACCCTTTTCAAGATTATTTATAATGCTCAAAAGAAAAAGTGGAGTCTCATTGAGCTCATCAGTCACTGTGTCTGGGAAGAAAAGAGATTGAAAATAAGAGATTAAAAGTGCTCACTTAGTATTCCAAGGTAACACCTCTAATAAGAAAAAGAAAAGTGCAACTAAAGGAAGGAACATAAACACTACCGCAGTTGTTGATCCTAAGTAGTAAAAGTGCAGGAGAAGAAGCCCAAGGTCATTGCATGATTCTTCTGCAAGAAAATAGGCCACCTCAAGAATGATTGCATAAAGTATCAGAAATGGCTAATTAAGAAGGGTATATCTCATATTTATGTTTGTTATGGAATTAATTTAGTTTTAGTGCCATTCTATACATGGTGGATTGATAATTCACATAAGCGATTCAATACGAAAACTTTCAAACCCAAAGGAGGCCCAACTCAGCTGAGCGATACGTATACATGGGGATGGAAATAAAGCTGCAATGAAGGTATTGGAGCTTGTAGGCTTAAATTAGATTCTGATTTTTTGTTTTAGATTTGAATGAGACTTTTGTGTACCATCCCTTTAGGTGGAATTGTCTTTCTGTTTCATAGTTAGACAGATCTAATTTTACTTGTCACTTTTATAATGAAATGGTTAGTCTATTTTTCAAATCTAAAGTTGTTGGTACTAGAATTCTGATTGATAGCTATATAAATTGAAACTTCATACTTCATATCCTGAATTTTATGTAAATAGCCTAAGCACTAAGCGAACATTAATTAAAGAAATATTATAAAGTTTTGAATTAGACGGAGTTCAGGTATCTTTGATTTGGTGTATACTGATATTTGTAGTCTATTCTCTACAGCTTCTTGAAATGGTCACAAATATTTCATCATTTTCACGGATGATTATTCCCGTTATGGTTACCTATACTTGATTCATTTAAAATCTCAATCACTGGACATGTTTAAAATCTATAAAGATAAAGTTGAAAATCAACAGAATAGAAAGATTAATTCCGTAGATCTGACCATGATGGTGAGCACTATGACAGATACGACGGATCAGGACCTTTTGCCAATTTTCTAAAAGAATGTGGCATTATCGCTCAATACATCATGTCAGGGACACCTCGTCAGAATGGTGTCACTGAAAAACGAAATCACACACTAAAGGACATGGTTAGGAGTATGATAGCTCACAATACCCTACCAAAAGTCATTATGGAATGAAGCTTTAAAGACAGTTGTCTACCTCCTTAATAGAGTATCTAGTAAAACAGTAACTAAAACCCCATATGAGTTATGAACTGGGAAATCTCCCAGTATTAGGCATCTACATGTTTAGGGTTATCTAGCGGGAACTCAGCATAGCTGAACTCAAGGATAGTTACTTATTCATAAGATATTCTGAGAGGCCTAGAGGCTTTAGTTTTTATTGTCCCTCCTCTAAGAACATAATAGAGATGGATAGTGCTAAATTTATTGAGGATATTCAGAACAGTGAGAGTCAACTACATAAGGATTTCACATTTAAGGAAGAACAAATTGTTTTACTCATGACAACTGTTCTAAATGATGAAGTAGTTATTTCACTTCAGCATGAAAATACAGTTGTGCTCTTACAAAGTATAGATACAGTTCATCATGAAGTAGATCATACTGATGAGTTAGAACCTGAAAATTCTCAACCACAAGTGCCTAGGAAATCAACTAAGGAAAGGAGATTAGTCATTGTAAATGACTATATAGTTTACCTCCAAGAGCATGGGTTTGACATAGGGTTAGAGGATGACCCACACCCTTGAATAAAGCCAAACTCAGTATTCACTCCACTAAATGGTCAAAACCATGAAAAATGAGTTAAAATTTATGAAGGATAATGTTGTTCGGGATTCAGTAGAGTTGCCTAAAAGAAAGAAATCGATTGGTTGTAAATGGGTGTTCAAAATCAAGCAAGATTCAAAAGGCAATGTCGAAAGGTATAAGACACGTCTTGTCGCAAAGGAATTCACTCAAACAGAGGGCATTGACTATAAGGAGACTTTCTCCTATTTTTTTCATGAAGAATTCTTTTAGAATTATCATGGTACTAGCGGCTCACTTTGACTTGGAGTTACACCAAATGGATGTTAAGATTGCTTCTTTAATGGTAGCACTGAGAAAGAAATCTATATAGTGCAACAGACAATTTTGAAGCCAAACATTCATAATATTTGATTTACAAATTAAAGAAATTCATTTATGGTCTAAAGCAAGCATCTCGTCAATGTATTTGAAATTTGATCAAGTAATATCCATTTTTTTAATTTGAAGGAGAATGTGGCTGATCAATACATTTATCACAAATTTAAAGGGAGCGGACTTATATTTCTTATTCTATATGTGGGGTAACATTCTACTAGCAAGTAATGATATGGATCTTTCACTTGAAGTTTTCTCTCAAAGAACTTTAAGATGAAAGATCTTGAATACGCTTCTTTTGTAATAAGCATCCAGATTCAACGTAACAGGACGCATGGAATATTAGGTTTATCACAAAGATATATATCGATAAGATGCTAGATAGATGTGGCATGCAGAATTGCTCTAGGAGAGATAAGTTGAGCCTACTCCTATATCCCAAGAATGATCTACATAAAGAGCAAAAGAAAGTCATTTCATATGCATTAACAATTGAAAATCTGACGTATGCTCAAGTTTGTACCCGCCCAGACATAGCATATATAATTGAGAAACTTGGCAGATACTTGATCAATCCTGAGATTGATCACTGGAAGACTGCCAAAAAGGTAATGCGATATCTAAAGAAGTGTAACCCCCTGCTTCCCAGTGTACGTATCACCGTATCGGTACGCGATACGACGTACAAATTGATTTGACCTCCGTGGTAGTCCGATGGAGCTAATTTCAGTTTCAAAAATCATTTTCTAATATTTTAGATTTTTCAGGATTTTCTGGAATTTTTCTGAATTATTTTGGAAAATCTCTGTAGTCGGTGTCGACCGATACCGATAAGTGGCTTTCCGATTTTTCTTTCACAAACAGAGTAGAATTTTGAGAATCTGCTTTCACCAGATGTCTTAGAATCATGTTCTCTACGTTAGGGTATTTTCGGAGATTTTTCTGAAATTATCGAAAATCCGGCCAAACCGGTGTCGCCCGGTATCGACGATACCTTCTGGGATTTTTTTTTTTGAAAACCGGATTGAATTTCTTCAAACCGTTTTCATATTACGTCTCAGGATAATATTCTCTATTTTTTGTAATTTTTGGGTACCGTTCGGAGGTAGTCGAATTTTGGACCGAATTAAATAATATTATTTTAATATTTTAAATCCTTTTCTTTTCCTTTCTTTCTCTCTTCCCTTCTTTCTTTCTCTGGAAACGTCCCCCACCGCCATTGCGACCGCCTTCTCTCCCTCTTCTTAATTAACACCCCCTCCATTTCCCTCACTCTCTCATCATTTCTCTCTCTCTAAAACACTCTCTCTTCAATCCCTCTCTCTCTCTATCTCAAAGTTCTCTCTCTATCTCACTATCTCTCTCCCCCTCTCTCTATGCAGACACCCAAAGGGGGGCTGACCTGTTGCTAGCGGCCAGGCCAGGCCAGGCTGCCGGCCGCCGCCGGCTGCCGCGACCCCCCAGGCCACCACCGCCCCACCTTCTTCTTCCCTTCTTCTTCTTCTTTCTTCTTCTTCTTCTTCTTCACCAATTTCCTCTCTCTCTCTCCCCCCCTCCTTTTCTCTCTCACTCTCACTCTCACTCTCTCTCTCTCGGGCTCCACAGCCGCCGGCGGGCTGCCTCGCCACCGGCCAGCGGAGCTGGCCGGCCGGTCCGCACCAGGGGCGCGGCAGCAGCAGGTGCTGCTGCCGCTGCTGGTAGCTTATGGGGTTCGGGTGTAACCCGAACCCAATAACCGATTAGGGGTGGTTTTGGAAGCAAACCCGACCCAATAACCCGTACCGATTTCACTTAAGTTAACGGGTTTGGGTTGTGGATCTGGACCCGACCCGTTATGAGCCAAACCCGCATCCAAACCCATTACAGGTATTTTATAGAAAACTCCCTTGTATAATTCAGTATTTGCATTTCTTATTTTTATTTACAGATTTAATCCTATTTGTTATGCTTTAGTATTCGGGCGATATCGGAGAGCATCCAGACTCCGATTGGGACGATTCTGGATCCGTTGCGATCGTGAGAAAGAGAGATACAGTACTATGGCTAGTTTGTGAGTGTTTTTATTTTGTAAATTGTCTTTTTATTATATTGATTGAACTTGGTTGTTTTATTTAAATAAAACATGATACCGGTAAAATAAACTGTAGATAATATTAAAACACTGTAAACAACACCGTACTTAGAATATGCCTGATACCTAATAGACGTAGAGTGTGACACTGGATGCCTATTAGGTCATGTTCATGGACCACTGACATTTGAGCCACTAGTTCACCATATTAGTGGACACTATTATTTCATGTAGTATATAACAGTTAGATAACTATTATCATATGTATACTGATCCACGGTACTCGATACAATATCACGAGATAGGAATGTTGGACACCGTTATTTCATGCACTAGTATCCTCATTACACGGCTACGGTAGTTCACTAGACATGATATTCCATTATACACTGGCCACTATTATGATAGATAGATTACACGGATACTGTCAGGTCACGGATACACTGATTCCTGTTATTATATGTATTATCACAGAGATATTACACGGATGATAGCTACACATCTATGTTCCACAAGGACACGGATATCATTACATGGATACTGTAGTTCACCGTACATGATACTAGTCACTGACCATTGTTATTACATGTACATGTTGCACCGATACTATGACCCGTCACACTACATGCACCACTTCACGGATACTCGTTACACAAGCATCACTGCTACATATACTAATCGCACAAGTGTACATGCATGTGTTGGTTCTATCTTCTTGTCATATGGATCACCGTGCATATTACATGTATTATTGTTCCATGTTTCCGTATTCAGGTTATATGATTGCTTCCTGTTACTAATATGGGTATTTCCGTTACTGGACATGAGAGCTGTTGATAGGCGATATGTGGAATCCCACATCTATTGTTATATTGTTCTCGTTATATTGTTCCCGTTATATTGTTCCCATTTCCCGTTATATTGTTCTATGCTATCAACAGATCTCAAGTCCTGTTATCATGTTACCCATATCATGAACTTGTTCTCGTTACATTGTATACTTGACATTAAAGCTAACTTGGGTATGGGAGAGACTTGACGGTTGATTAGATCTTATCGGGTGATGTACTGGATCCATATTGTTCTCCCACTGCAGGGGACGGTAGTGCTGCCTACCAATTGCTCCATGAGCTCTCGTTACTTGATTCATGCTCCCCTCTTAGTGGAGGGCCTTGGTCTCAGCAGCCAGGGTTTGTTTAAGGCCGTGATCCTGGGTATGCACGGGATACACCTACCCGATAAAAACTCCTCGACCATGAGTTTCCAAGTAACATAATAAAACAGTATACACAATAGTGACGTCGGGAACACTTGTTATTTGGTTCCTCTCTCGTTGGATAATGGTACTCGTAGGCCATGTCCGGATGGGTTCGACTGGAGTGCGGGCTCCAGTATGAACTGCCAGTGGTATGGGACACTGGAAGAGATTGATTAAAATACTAGGTGGTACTGATTGCTGCTATTGTATAAAAGACATGACCTGCCTGATCCATGTTTAGTTGTACTTGTTACTGATCCTGATCATTTATCTACTATCATGTTACATGTATACATTGATACTGTACCTGTTTCCTGTTACACTTTCTGTAGTGACCTACTACTCATGCACATGTATACTTTGTTACATTACCTGGTACATGTTACACTGTATGTAGTGGCACACTATGCATGTTCTGCATTGCATATATTTTATTGTTGCAGACATATGCCCATCTGCATGTTCACCTCTATCACGTCACCACTACCATGTTCATACCTATCACGTCACCACTAGACAATCTTAATTATTATATTATAACAACTGGATACGACTATAGACTTGACCCGATGATAACCGGCTTAGATGACATGTTTATATCTTTCTACTGCTTACATGTGTATATATTTCTACTACTTCTTATATGTTTATTATATGGTATCGCTATTTCACCATCTTGTATTATATATTATTATCGTGCTTGTATCTATAGTATATATTACTGCCTCCTTCATTTTTCCACTCACTAGGTCGCTTTCTGACGACCCTGGGTTTGCGTGCCCAGATTGGAGATCGGAGTTATCGTATTATCAGATAGTGCCGTGGAGTCACATAGGAGATTCCTCATCAGGACTCTTCATAGGTATCGTTGTGTTTTATTTCTGTTATCGTATTTTTCCCAGTTTTTCTATCTGTTATGATCCCTAACCCTTTTCTACAGGTATTCTTGTACTTATTTCATGCTGGGACCCATGTCTATATGGAGGTTATGTACTGAGGCTTAACGTACGCGTGAGCGTGTTTTCACATCGCGTATGTACGTCGCCATAACGTCTCCGTATCCTTGGGATCAGGGAGTTACATAGTGGTATCAGAGCTTAGGTTCACACCTGGTGTGGGTAACCACCTGGGTCAATGCTTGGGCTCTTACCAACAGTACAATCAGATTCAGATTCAAACTTGTCTGTATCTGAATTTGGGGATTCCAGCAACGAGTACAAGACTACCATGACCTTGACAATTCATTCCTTGACTCGTTTATAGTCCTTCCTCCCTTCCTGTTGTCAACCAGAATATCCGATTTCCTTCTCGTTGTCCTTGCATCATACTGTTTCCCATCCACTAGTGTTAGTTCACAACACGACTTCTCCATCCCGAGTTCCTTATAGATAGCAGAGTGCGCAGCGAAAGTGTCGTGGACTCGTAACATTTCGGCTTTGGGGTTGAAAATCTTGTTCTCACACCTTATTGAAATTGCGAGGACGCAATTTTTTGTAAGGTGGGGAGAAATGTAACCCCCTGCTTCCCGGTATACGTATCACCGTATCGGTACGCTATACGACGTACAAAATTGATTTGACCTCCGTGGTAGTCCGATGGAGCTAATTTCAGTTTCAAAAATCATTTTCTAATATTTTAGATTTTTCAGGATTTTTCGGAATTTTTCTGGATTATTTTGGAAAATCTCCGTAGTCGGTGTCGACGGATACCGATAAGTGGCTTTCCGATTTTTCTTTCACAAATAGAGTAGAATTTTGAGAATCCGCTTTTACCAGATGTCTTAGAATCATGTTCTCTACGTTAGGGTATTTTCGGAGATTTTTCTGAAATTATTGAAAATCCGGCCAAACCGGTGTCGCCAAGTATCGGCGATACCTTCCGGGATTTTTAATTTGCAAACCGAATTGAATTTCTTCAAACCATTTTCATATTATGTCTCAGGATAATATTCTCTATTTTTTATAATTTTTGGGTACCGTTCGGAGGTAGTCGAATTTTGGACCGAATTAAATAATATTATTTTAATATTTTAAATCCTTTTCTTTTCCTTTCTTTCTCTCTTCCCTTCTTTCTTTCTCTGGAAACGTCCCCCACCGCCATTGCCACCGCCTTCTCTCCCTCTTCTTAATTAACACCCCCTTCCATTTCCCTCACTCTCTCATCATTCCTCTCTCTCTAAAACACTCTCTCCAATCCCTCTCTCTCTATCTCAAAGTTCTCTCTCTATCTCACTATCTCTCTCCCCCTCTCTCTGTGCAAACACCCAAATGGGGGGCCGACCCGTTGCTAGCGGCCAGGCCAGGCTGCCGGCCGCCGCGACCCCCCAGGCCACCACCGCCCCACCTTCTTCTTCCCCTTTCTTCTTCTTTTTCTTTTTCTTTTTCTTCTTCTTCTTCACCAATTTCCTCTCTCTCTCTCTCCCCCCTCCTTTTCTCTCTCACTCTCACTTTCTCTCTCGGGCTCCACCGCCGCCGGCGGGCTGCCTCGCCGCCGGCCAGCGGAGCTGGCCGGCCGGTCCGCACCAGTGGCGCGGCAGCAGCAGGTGCTGCTGCCGCTGCTGGTAGCGTATGGGGTTCGTGTGTAACCCGAACCCAATAACCGATTAGGGGTGGGTTTGGAAGCAAACCCGACCCAATAACCCGTACCCATTTCACTTAAGTTAACGGGTTTGGGTTGTGGATCTGGACCCGACCCGTTATGAGCCAAACCCGCATCCAAACCCATTACAGGTAATTTTACAGAAAACTCCCTTGTATAATTCAGTATTTGCATTTCTTATTTTTATTTACATATTTAATCCTATTTGTTATGCTTTAGTATTCGGGCGATATCGGGAGCATCCGGACTCCGATTGGGACGATTCTGGATCCGTTGCGATCGTGAGAAAGAGAGCTACAGTACTATGGCTAGTTTGTGAGTGTTTTTATTTTGTAAATTATCTTTTTATTATATTGATTGAACTTGGTTGTTTTATTTAAATAAAACATGATACCGGTAAAATAAACTGTAGATAATATTAAAACACTGTAAACAACACCGTACTTAGAATATGCCTGATACCTAATAGACGTAGAGTGTGACACTGGATGCCTATTAGGTCATGTTCATGGACCACTAACATTTGAGCCACTAGTTCCCCATATTAGTGGACACTATTATTTCATGTAGTATATAACAGTTAGATAACTATTATCATCTGTATACTGATTCACGGTACTCGATACAATATCACGAGATAAGAATGTTGGACACCGTTATTTCATGCACTAGTATCCTCATTACACGGCTACGGTAGTTCACTAGACATGATATTCCATTATACATTGGCCACTATTATGACAGATAGATTACACGGATACTGTCAGGTTACGGATACACTGATTCCTGTTATTATATGTATTATCACAGAGATATTACACGGATGATAGCTACACATCTATGTTCCACAAGGACACGGATATCATTACACGGATACTGTAGTTCACCGTACATGATACTAGTCACTGACCATTGTTATTACATGTACATGTTGCACCGATACTATGACCCGTCACACTACATGCACCACTTCACGGATACTCGTTACACAGGCATCACTGCTACATATACTCACCGCACAAGTGTACATGCATGTGTTGGTTCTATCTTCTTGTCATATGGATCACCGTGCATATTACATGTATTATTGTTCCATGTTTCCGTATTCAGGTTATATGATTGCTTCCTGTTACTGATATGGGTATTTCCGTTACTGGACATGAGAGCTGTTGATAGGCGATATGTGGAATCCCACATCTATTGTTATATTGTTCTCGTTATATTGTTCCCGTTATATTGTTCCCGTTTCCTGTTATATTATTCTATGCTATCAACAGAGCTCAAGTCCTGTTATCATGTTACCCATATTATGAACTTGTTCTCGTTACATTGTATACTTGACATTAAAGCTAACTTGGGTATGGGGGAGACTTGACGGTTGATTAGATCTTATCGGGTGATGTACTGGATCCATATTGTTCTCCCACTGCAGGGGACGGTAGTGCTACCTACCAATTGCTCCATGAGCTCTCGTTACTTGATTCATGCTCCCCTCTTAGCGGAGGGCCCTGGTCTCAGCAGCCAGGGGTTTGTTTAAGGCCGTGATCCCGGGTATGCACGGGATACACCTACCCGATAAAAACTCCTCGACCATGAGTTTTTAAGTAACATAATAAAACAGTATACACAATAGTGACGTCGGGAACACTTGTTATTTGGTTAATCTCTCGTTTGGATAATGGTACCCGTAGGCCATGTTCGGATGGGTTCGACTGGAGTGCGGGCTCCAGTATGAACTGCCAGTGGTATGGGACACTGGAAGAGATTGATTAAAATACCAGGTGGTACTGATTGCTGCTATTGTATAAAAGACATGACCTGCCTGATCCATGTTTAGTTGTACTTGTTACTGATCCTGATCATTTATCTACTATCATGTTACATGTATACATTGATACTGTACCTGTTTCCTGTTACACTTTCTGCAGTGACCTACTACTCATGCACATGTATACTTTGTTACATTACCTGGTACATGTTACACTGTATGTAGTGGCATACTATGCATGTTCTGCATTGCATATATTTTATTGTTGCAGACATATGCCCATATGCATGTTCACCTCTATCACGTCACCACTACCATGTTCATGCCTATCACGTCACCACTAGACAATCTTAATTATTATATTATAACAACTGGATACGACTATAGACTTGACCCGATGATAGCCTACTTAGATGACATGTTTATATCTTTCTACTGCTTACATGTGTATATATTTCTACTGCTTCTTATATGTTTATTCTATGGTATCGCTATTTCACCATCTTGTATTATATATTATTATCGTGCTTGTATCTATAGTATATATTACTGCCTCCTTCATTTTACCACTCACTAGGTCGCTTTCTGACGACCCTGGGTTTGCGTGCCCAGATTGGAGATCAGAGTTATCATATTATCAGATAGTGCCGTGGAGTCACATAGGAGATTCCTCATCAGGACTCTTCATAGGTATCGTTGTGTTTTATTTCTGTTATCGTATTTTTCCCAGTTTTCCTATCTGTTATGATCCCTAACCCTTTTCTGCAGGTATTCTTGTACTTATTTCATGCTGGGACCCATGTCTATATGGAGGTTATGTACTGAGGCTTAACGTACGCGTGAGCGTGTTTTCACCTCGCGTATGTACGTCGCCATAACGTCTCCGTATCCTTGGGATCGGGGCGTTACAAGAAGACTACATGAAATCTGATCAGTTGTAACTGATTGGATACATAGATTCAGATTACGCTGAATATATTGACAATAGAAAGTCCACTTCAGGTTACATTTTCCTGATTACAGGAAGATGGTAGATTTAGTCGAGAGGCCATTACAGCTACATTGTGACAATAGGAGCTATAGAGCTCTATTACAATAGTGACAAAAGTTCAGCAAAGTCAAAGCATTTCGACATTAAGTTTCTTGTCATCAAGGGTAAAGTTCGGAATCACATTGTGTTTGTTGATAGTGTTAATATTATTTTAACATTACAGATCCACTCATTAAAGGACTTCCACCTAAAATCTTCTTAGAGCATATTGTTCATATAGGGATGGTTAGTCATGATTATATCCTAATTTAGTAGGAGTGAATAATTGTATGTAGCAGACATTATTTCTGAGTGCACTTTATGTATATTCGTTGATTTCAATAATAAAGTGATAACTGCTTTCTTTAAATTCTTCTTGAATTTAATTTGAGCATTTGAGTTTGTTAGCAGTTAAACTCGTTGGAGTCATGAGGTTAGACTCATTGGAGTCATAAAGATATACTCGTTGAAGTCATAAAGTAGAAACCAATTGAAATTGTACCTTATTTGATCAGAGGATATTTCCATGCCACACATCCACATTTGATTTATATCCTTAAGAGTTATGAAACTTGTGATATAAAAGGTTCTACCTCGATTATACAGATGGTAACGATCGCCATGTTCGGTTACAGGACACGTAATGGACCAGATTATTTTGAGACATGGTTTATTGACAGTTAAAGTTTTGGTACCATAAAGTTATGTATAACATCCTTCCAATATGACTTGTTTGGCCCAAGTGGGAGATTGTTAGACTTATTTGAATTAGAGTCTAAATTAACTAGAGCCTACACAAGTCTAATTTGATTTATATACCCGTCTCTATAAGCTTATGTTATTAGACCAAATAAAGAATTGATTAAGCCTAATAGTTTTGGTCTAGACACGTTCAATTACACTTAGTCAGAGTATATTTAAATTAAGATATGGGACTCATCTATATATGTAAAATTCGTGTTATCAATCAAGGGTTTAGATCTATGATGAGTGAAATTAAGATTCCTTGATGCTATATATATCATGGGTAGGATTCCCTCTCTACCAACCAATTATTATTATGACCTAATCTCTCTCTTGGAGGCGTCTCATCTCCTCTAAAGATCAAGAAGAGAACTTGACGCTGGAGAGAAGAACCCCTTTAACTCTGACGTTCTCGAGATCGTGCAACTTTCGGCATCCATTTCGTGATGAAATCAAGTACGTCTAGACCCTCCTTCCCTTTGATCTTAATAAAGAAACTTTTAATTTATGCATGGATCTTATATGAAATAATTATTAGAGCCAACAAACATTAGAGGTCGTTTATATCATATTTCTCATATAAATCATTTATACAAAAACATCTCAAAATTTCATAAAGTCGCAAAATTGCTAAGTAGAGAAACAATATGCACAAAAACAAAAGTAAAAAAAAAAAAAAAAAAAGGAAACGGAAAATGGAAAATTTTTCTTGCAGTCCAGTTTCCTGTCTTCAGCAAAACTATTGTACTTCAGTGGCTGCAGGAGCCTTCCCAGAACTCAGCCCGGACAACCTCCGGCCATTTCTTTCCAGCAAACCTTCCATCACTACCCTCTTCTTGTACTCCTCAGACTCCACATCCACCTTCACACAGCTATTCTTCCTCTCTCTGCTGCCTCCTTCTGTTACTCCCGTCGTCGTCCTCAGAAGAGGGACGAGGTAGAAGCTAGCGCAGAGGCAAGCTATCGCGCAAGTGCGACCGCAGGTGAGCATTATGGCGAGCGTAAAACACAGTACCAGCAGTCCAAACACGGGATCAAGAGTTGCAGGCCGGTCTGAATTTTCTCCGTGAACGGGCGATTGGCGCGATTCAGATGAACCGTGATGCTTGGTCCTTGTCCGGGTTCGGACCAGGTCAGTTGTTGAGCTCGGGGGGGCAACGGCTGCCTGGCTGCGTGCACCGTACTTGGCTGAGATTTTGGGGAGGCTTGTGCTCCGGGATGCAGAGTTGGTGTTGAGTTTCAGTTGTTCTTCTTGATGTTGGACCTGGGAATCGCTCCTCTTAGGCTTATTGCTTTTAGTCTGCAAACATTATTGGTATTTAGTTGTTGCTCTTGTGTAAAAACGTGTGTAGATTGTAAGCATGTGCAAAAGAACTTTTTTTGTTGCATCAGTAAAAAGGCAGACGTGCAATTTTTTGTCCGTGCCTGCTTTTATCCGAGTTGACAATTCTAGAATTAACAAAAAATGTAAGTTGCTTCATCTGAGGTTGTCAATTTCGGAAGAACGAAAAATCGATTCTGACAATGCGAGCACCACGCTAGCGGGGCGAATCACCTCGCCACCCACGTGGCGTCCAAGCGGGACGTCAGAATTCAAGTTTTGGAATACCTTTGGAAGGTGGTTGATTTTTAGAATTATTTGTTAAATAAGTTTTTTTTAAAAAAAATGCCCTTAATTTGTCAGCTTTGTTGTATGGACTGGGTCCAACAGAACCTTCCAAGGGGAAGGGAGCTTGTGGACTCTGTACGCATTGATTCATCCTATTGACCAACCCCAACCACACTGCAGAAAAAACGTGCTTGGCACTATTTTTTCTTCTTCCCATTTTTCTTCCCTAAATCTCACGACGCAATGGATGTGCACAAGTGTTCACAATCAATTGCCTTTCTCTGTGTCTCAGCCCACTAAATTAGATCTAATAATAAAATCCTACAAATTTTTTTCTATTCAAAAAAAATTTTTTTTTTTTGGGAGTACAGAGAACCGTTAAGGTTACTAATTAATTTCGCCCTTGTTAATGATAGAGTTTGATGTTGACTCTTCACAAGCTAGTATTTACATCTAATTATACTGTTTATAGACATAAGTTTTCCAAATAAATATAATAAGAGGAAAAAAAAGGGATGGCTTAATTTCTTGGGAGTCTTTCCCATTATTTCACACACAAGGACTTCTTGTGCCCATTCCACACAGGTAAACCTAATCCCCTGACAAAACATATTTAATTAAACTAATTAAGAGGAGATCAAATCAAAGCAAGTTAATCCCAAACCTTGTGAAGTTTGTCCTTGTGATCTCCTTGGTCTGCAGGTATAGACTTCATGGAAACGTCGGCGGGCACCGGCACTGCCATCGCTGTCTTCTTCTTCTTCCTCCAAGAGAACCATGATGTCTTCTGATCCTTGGACTCGGGCCAGGAAGCTAAAGTTGACTCCAAGTCACCGGACTCGTAGACTGCAGGCGATGCCGAGAAGCAACAAGAGAGGTAAGAACGTGATGATCTTCTTCTTCTTCTTCTCTCGTGTTTGAGTTTATGAGGATTCTCTTTGGCTGACATGCTACATACTATACATGTATGAACAAATATTGGAGAAGGGGGGCGAGAGAGAGAGAGAGAGAGAGAGAGAGAGAGAGAGAGAGAGAGGCAATTGGAAGAGCTTGGTCTAAGTTTTATGTAAATAGCAACCTAACTTCGTTTAAAGAGTCTCTCTATATATCTCTATGACTTCAACTAATACAGTAACAATAAATTTTATATGACGAGAGTGGACTTTGGGGGCAGAGAATCCCTCAGATTAGTTGTTCTCTCTGGATATACTGGTATGTTTGTATTTAACTACGTATAATGATAAAATAACAAACAGATCGAAATGTAATAATAATATAGTACTATAGTGTTACAATGGGAAATATCCTAGACTTCGATATGATAAATAATGAAGACAAAAGAAAAGACAAACGATCTTGTGTCTGGAATTGTTCGTATTTATGCCTGCAAACTTGGATTAAACAACGTAGTATATTGTGTTGGAATATGAAGAATATATATGTGAATCTTTGAATTGAATTACGGCGAGATCCGTTGATCGAATCAATTGGATGATGGTTGGAGTGTGTTCTCCTTCCAATGGTGATGAATGTGGTATATTCACATGTTCAATTCCGATTTTTAATGAATGAGATATTCAAGTCTAAAGATTGCCTAATTCAAAGCCAAAATGGAACTAAAGATAGCTAAAAGCATTTAGTCCCACATTGGCCATGGGATGGAAGTTCGTAGTGTTTAAATAGAGAAAATTGAGAACAAAGGGCTTGCCCTTTGGGTACTTGGAGTTTTCGCGTGCGATTGGGAGGGAACTATGCCCGCACATGGGCGTGCGCTGCCGCTGGCTGCGGCGGCCGGCCGGCGCCGGTGCCGGGCCCGGGCTCAGGTTCCCTACCTGGCCTGATTCTTTTTGAATCAGGTCTCACGGGTATGGGTTGCGAGCATACCCGCTCCGCTATCCGAATTGGACCCGCTCCGCTATCCGAATCCAAACCGCCCGCCAACGGCTATCTGAAAGCCGTCTGTGCGGTTGGGCGGTTGGGTGGTTGGACCGAACAGTTGCAACAGTTCAGACCGAACCGCTGCAATTGTTGAATAATTTCGGACCGTTATGCCCCTCCCGGAGCGCTATAAATAGCGCTTCAGTTTCTCATTCTAAGACACACCAAAAATGAAAATCTCTTCTCTCTCTCTGCGTTCTGAATTGCGAAGTGAGTTACTGCGTTCTGAACTGGGAATTGGAGTTCTAAAGTAACTTCCAGCGAGAAGTAGGAAAATCAGTTTCCGAAGCGATTTTCAAAAGAGATTCTACAAAATTTGTTCTGAAAGAGGGCTCAGAAAATTCAACAGATTCTTTAATAGAATTGTTGTCTGAATCTGGGACTTCTGAAGAAGAATATTCTTTAACCTTCCTTCTTCCTCTACAGTGGGTGCTCCTCCAAAGTAAAGGCAAATATTCTCCCAAAATTTGTCTTTGTCCTGCTGCTTCAACAATCCTGTGAAGGTACTGGTCAACTACGGTTCGACCGTACGGTGATTTGGTAGTGCTATCTAAATACCGTGAAGGAGTGTTGTATCTTGGGAGACCAGCGTCCAGTAACCCGTTTGCACCGGTGCGGGGGACGTAGTTGTCTTAAGGAGAATCGCTCTAAGCATACCTCACTCCAAGTACTGTATAAGTGAATTAATTTCTTTATACAGGGGAGATACTGATACTCAGTATATTGAGACTGATTTATACCAGTCTAATTGGTGTTTAACCAAGGAAGAAAATTGAAAGGCGGTTCTTAAATTAAGGAACGTTCTATTGAACGGAAAACCTCCCACCTGATATTTACCGACCTGGCCAATTAGATTGTTGATACTTCAGTGATATTGATTAGTTGTCAGATTGATCCCAGAAAACAACAATCTTAAGACAAGTATTGTATTGAAGTTTCTTACTTCTGTTCTGCTTGAACTTGCAGAAATGTCTGAGACTAATCAAGATAGCTCTAGTAAGGCACCAAACATGCAGCTACAAACTTTGATGCCTACTCCACTTCCTAACCCGAAACCGGAGAAGCCAGGAAAATTTGACGGCACAGAATTCAAGAGGTGGCAATAGAAGATGCTCTTCTATTTGACCACTCTTCATCTGGCCAAATTCCTGCAAGAAGATCCACCAGAACCCGAAATTGATCGGGACTCAATCCTTGCAGTCGATGCATGGACTCAAGGTGACTTCCTTGCCGAAATTATATTTTAAATGGACTGGATAACTCTCTTTACAATGTCTACATACCCATTACAACGGCAAAGAAGTTATGGGCCAGTCTTGACAAGAAGTACAAGACTGAGGATGCTGGTACCAAGAAGTTCGTCGTAGGACGATTTCTGGAGTACAAAATGGTGGGCAGCAAGACTGTAATCAGTCAGGTGCAAGAGTTCCAACTTATCTTGCACGAGATAGAAGCCAAATGTATGATTCTACCTGAAACCTTTCAGGTTGCTACTATCGTGGAGAAACTCCCACTTGCGTGGAGAGATTTTAAGAACTACCTGAAGCACAAGCGAAAGGAGCTGAAGTTGGAAGATCTCATTGTGAGGCTTCGAATCGAGGAGGACAACCGAAAGTCCGAGAAAAAGAACAGTAAGAACTCATATGAAGCCAAAGCCAATGTGATCGAAGACTCAAGGGGAAAGTGTCTACTTTCAAAGGTTTAAAGCGGAAGAAGACTTCCTAGGGGTACAAAGGCAAGGTCCAAGACGGCAAGAACATGCGCTTCAAGGGAACCTGCTACATCTGCAACAAAGAAGGGCATAAGGCGAATGAATGTCGCAGCCGTCTCAAAAAGAACAAGAAGAACCATCCACAGGCAAACTTGACCGGCCATACATCGCCAAGCCTTTCAGCTGTGGTGTCAGAGGTGAATCTGACAACCAACAATAAGGATTGGTGGGTAGACACTGGGTCTACTCGGCACATCTGCTCGGAGAAATTATTATTCTCTGAATATCAAAACTAGAGTAAGATGAGCAACTATTCATGGGAAACTCAGCCATCTCAAAGGTTGAAGGAAAAGGCAAGGTCATCCTGAAGTGGACATCTTGAAAAGAGCTTACTCTGAACGAGGTGCTACATGTTCCAAATATCCGCAAGAATTTGATCTCCGAATCAATACTTAGTAAGAAAGGATTTAGAATGGTTTTTGAATCAGATAAATTTGTACTTACTAAGGGAGGGATGTATGTGGGAAAGGGTTATCTTGTTGACGGACTTTTTAAAGCCAATGTTGCAGTGGTAGATAAAAAGTCTGTGTATTTGTACCCGAAGCTTATAAATAAAGAAAAATCTTCTGTTTATTTGCTTGAGTCTCCTATTTTATGGCATGCTAGATTAGGGCATGTAAATTACAAGTCATTAAAGAACTTGTCTAATTTAGGATATATTCCTAAATTCAACTTGGAAGAAATTCGCAAGTGTGAGATTTGTGTTGAGGCCAAGTTGGCGAAAAATTCATTTCACTCAATAGATCGAAATACAGAACCTTTAGGGTTAATTCATAGCGATCTGTGTGACTTGAAGTTTATGCCAACTAGAGGCGGTAAAAAGTATTTTATTACTTTTATTGATGACTGTACAGGATACTGTTATGTGTATCTTTTAAATAGTAAGGATGAGGCAATAAATATGTTTATAACACATAAAGCCGAAGTTGAGAATCAACTTAACAAGAAAATAAAGATTCTAAAAACCGATGGAGGCGGAGAATATGAATCAAATGATTTTAGTGAGTTATGTGCTAAATTTGGTATAATCCATTAAACAACAGCACCATATGCTCCTCAGCAAAATAGAATTGCTGAACGGAAGAACAGAACTTTGAAGGAGATGGTCAATTTCATGCTCGTAAGTTCTGAAACTCCGCAGAACTTGTGGGGAAAGCTCTATTAACTGCAAATTATATTCTAAATATAGTACCTCACAAGAAACTTGGTCTTATACCATTTGAGTTATGGCATGGAAGGACACCTTCCTACCATTACCTCAAAATGTGGGGGTGCCTTGCAAAGGTGCTAGCACCATTACCTAAAAAGACTAAATTGGGAGCAAAAACTATAGACTACATATTCATAGGCTATGCCTTGAATAGTAGTGCCTACAGATTTCTGGTTCATAAATCAGAAATACCAGATATTCATGTAAACATGATTATCGAATTTAGAGATGCTGTGTTCTTTGAAGACATCTTTCCATACAAACGGGAAGCATATAAGACTTCTGGGAAAAGAACACATGAGATGGCATTAAGGGACGAAAGCCCCGAGGAATCGATTGTTAATGCGGAAATTGAACCAAGAAGAAGTCAGAGATCTAGAATCTCAAAATTTTTTGGTCTAGATTTCATAGCATACGCTATTGAAAGCGAGTCTCAAACATTTAAAGAGGCTATGTCAACCCCATAAGCACAAATGTGGAAAGAAGCTATAAATAGCGAAATAGAATCCATACTAAGTAATCATACTTGAGAATTGACAAACTTGCCTCCTGGCAGTAAACCAATTGGGCGTAAGTGAATTTTCAAAAGAAAATTAAAACCCGATGGATCTATCGATAAGTACAAGGTTAGATTAGTAGCCAAGGGTTATCGACAAAAAGAAGGACTTGACTACTTCGACACTTATTCACCAGTAACAAGAATAACATCCATTTAGATGTTGATTGCAATTGCAGTATTGCATAACTTAGATATCCATCAAATGGATGTCAAGACTGCATTCTTAAATGGTGAATTAAATGAAGAAATATATATGGAGCAACCTGAAGGATTTACAGTCAAGGGCCAAGAATACAAAGTGTGCAAATTGGTAAAATCCTTATACTGTCTAAAGCAGGCTCCAAAACAGTGGCATAAGAAATTTGATAGTGTCATGATCAAAGATGGATTCACTATCAATGAATGCGATAAGTGTGTTTACACGAAAACAGTTAGAAATGCATGTATCATTGTTTGTCTTTATGTAGATGACATTTTGATACTTGGGACTAATATTGAAATTATTAAGTCCACTAAAAGAATGTTATCCAACAGTTTTGACATGAAGGATCTGGGGGTTGCTAATGTAATTTTAGGAATTAAAATCACCAGAACACCAGATGGAATCAGTTTATCTCAATCTCACTACGTGGATAAGATGATAGAAAGATTTAAGGATCATGGGATAAAGGAGAATACAAATCCTTTTCTCCCACACGTCCACCTTCATAAAAATATAGGAACTAGAATACGCCAGTTGGAGTATTCTCAGATTATCAGAAGTCTAATGTATTTATGAATTACACTAGACACGATATTATTTACGCTATAAGCAAGTTAAGCAGATACACTAGCAATCCTAGTGATCAATATTGGACCGCTCTACGACGAGTATTGGTTACGTATCACATACCAAGAAATATGTCTTCAGATATGGACAGTATCCACCTATACTTGAAGGATACAGTGATGCTAATTGGATTGCAGATTCTGAGGAATCAAAATCAACTAGCGGATACGTATTTACTCTAGGAGGAGAAGCGATATCTTGAAAATCTTCTAAGCAAACATATATTGCCCGTTCCACTATGGAATCGGAATTCATAGCCTTAGATAAGGCTGGAGAAGAAGCAGAATAGTTTCGACAATTTTTGGAATATATACCATTATGGCAAAAGCCAGTGCCCGCTATATGTATACACTGCGATAATCAAGCCGCTATATCTATGGCACAAAATGTTATATACAACGGTAAGTCTAGACATATTCGTCGTAGACATAATACTGTGAAGCAGTTACTCTCAAATGGAATTATCTCTATTGACTTTGTCTCGTCAAAAGATAATTTAGCGGATCCGCTTACTAAAGGTTTAAGTGGAGAGCGTATAAACTGCGCATCGAGGGGAATGGGTCTAAAAACCTAACCTTACCGAGTCAGCTTAATGGAAACCTCACTTAACGACTGGAGATCCCACAGACTAAGTTCAAGAGAAAAAACTAGTTATGATTGACTCAGCAAGTAAGCACTTAGGAGTTTGACTCCAATCCATTCCTATGGTGCACATAAGTACTTTTCTACAAATGAATTAAGGATAAGCTTAACGCTTTTAATGATGCCTATATCTTGTTACTAAACAAGTAGAGTAGAGTAGACTACTCTTAATAGGATAATAACCTATGTGAGTATAGAGTTGGGTCGGCTCTTTGAGAATTTCTATGGAGGATGTTATTCCCTAAAGATACTCTCTGAAACCAAGAATGTCCAGGGCCAAAACGGACACAACTGAGAACCAAAGTTGATTTGGAAAGTCACTGTGTGAAGCTTGTTGACTTGGCTTACAATAACGGCTAACAGTTCAAGACCTAGTTCACTGTTTAGCCAGTAAGTCCGATAAAGCTTTCGCTATGGAAGGTTCAAGACCTAGTTCACCTATCCTGATGCAGTTTCTTTTCTAAAGTACCTTTCACAATAGAGTCAGTCTCTTTGTGTGTCATTTCCTTGAATCTCCATTCATTGTGGGGGATTGTTGGAATATGAAGAATATATATGTGAATCTTTGAATTGAATTACGGCGAGATCTGTTGATTGAATCAATTGGATGATGGTTGGAGTGTGATGAACGTTGTATATTCACATGTTCAATTCCTACTTTGAATGAATGAGATATTCAAGTCTAAAGATTGCCTAATTCAAAGCAAAAATGGGACTAAAGGTAGCTAAAAGAATTTAGTCCCACATTGGCCATGGGATGGAAGTTCGTAGTGTTTAAATAGAGAAAATTGAGAACAAAGGGCGTGCCCTTTGAGTACTTGGAGTTTTCGCACGCGATTGGGAGGGAACTATGCCCGCATATGCGCGCGCGCCGCCGCTGGCGGCGGCGGCCGGCCGACTGGCGCCGTGCCTGGGCTCGAGCTCGGGTCCGGGTCTGGGTTCGGGCTCGGGTTCCTTACCCGGCCTGGTTCTTTCGAATCAGGTCTCACGGGTATGGGTTGCAAGCATACCCGCTCCGCTATCCGAACCGGACCCACTGCGCTATCCGAATCCAAACCGCCCGCCAATGGCTATCTGAAAACCGTCTGTACGGTTGGGCGGTTGGACCGAACAGTTGCAACGGTTCAGACCGAACCGCTGCAACTGTTGAATAATTTCGGGCCGTTATGCTCCTCCCGGAGCGCTATAAATAGCGCTCCAGTTTCTCATTCTAAGACATACCAAAAACGAAAATCTCTTCTCTCTCTCTGTGTTCTGAACTGCGAAGTGAGTTACTGCGTTCTGAACTGGGAATTGGAGTTCTAAAGTAACTTCCAGCGAGAAGTGGGAAAGTCAGTTTTCGAAGCGACTTCCAAAAGAGATTCTGCAAAATTCGTTCTGAAAGAGAGCTCAAAAAATTCAACAGATTCTTTAATAGAATTGTTGTCTGAATCTGGGACTTCTGAAGAAGAATATTCTTCAACCTTCCTTCTTCCTCTACAGTGGGTGCTCCTCCAAAGTAAAGGTAAATATTCTCCCGAAATTTGTCTTTGTCCTGCTGCTTCAACAATCCTGTGAAGGTACAGGTTAACTACGATTCGACCGTACGGTGATTTGGTAGTGCTCAAATACCATGAAGGAGTGTTGTATCTTGGGAGACCAGCGTCCAGTAACCCGTTAGCACCGGTGCGGGGGGACGTAATTGTCTTAAGGAGATTCGCTCTAAGCGTACCTCACTCCAAGTACTGTATAAGTGAATTAATTTCTTTATACATGGGATATACTGATACTCAGTATATAGAGACTGATTTATACCAGTCTAATTGGTGTTTAACCAAGGAAGAAAATTGAAAGGCGGTTCTTAAATTAAGGAACGTTCTATTGAACGAAAAAACCTCCCACCTGATATTTACCGACCTGGCCAATTAGATTGTTGATATTTCAGTGATATTGATTAGTTGTCAGATTGATCCCAGAAAACAACATATTGTCAAATGTAGTGTTTAATATAAATATAAAGTAAAATGAGAATTCAATTTCTTTTATTTCGCTATGAGCTTACAAGATTTACTAGACGTGATAAAAGGATACATTACAAGTAATTAAATATAAAATAGAAATCTTACTTAATTAATATGTAAATAAAAAATATTTATCTATTAAAAAGAATAATTTAATAATAATAAACATTGATCTAATAAAAAATTATTAATTTAATAATAAAAACTTTAATCTAATAATTAAAAAAAATCTAATATAAAAAATGATTAATCTAATAATAAAATGACATTAATCTTATAAAAAGTAATCTAATAATAAAAAATATAAATCTAATAATTTAAAAATAATTTATTAATAAAAATATTTCAAATTAGCCTACAAGTGTGTTTTGCGAATGTGTTTGCGAATCAGCCACAAAATTAACTATTTCATTTGCAAGTGGACTTTTCAATTCAATTTCAAAGAAATAAAGTAAAACTATTTTACTGCAATGCAAGTGTGTTTTGAATTTGCAGCAAACCAAACTAGCCCCAAATTCAGGAAATTTGACATTATATATATATATTCATCCACAGTCAATATTTTATGCTAAAATTTGACATGGGAAAAACATGTGAACCTAATTTCCCTGCAACTATTTAACAACAATGGGCCTCCCTCTCAACATTGGATCGATCTGAACATGGGATTGATCTGAATTTTTTTACAACTCACATCAAATGATACAGTTATTCCCTCCCAAATGGCCTAGTGGTTCACTAGGGTTGTAGAGCTTCGCTCCTCACGGGTGGTCACAAGTTCGAGCCCGCACGCTGTAGGCATATATATATATATATATATATATATATATATATATATATATAATTCGACCACCGGGATTACCGATCAGGCTCTGAATTAGCTCTCCAGTGATCCCCAGTTCAAATCCTAATTTGTGGTGAATTTTTAGGGAAAAAAATTTAAACAGTTATTATTTCCTACCAATATGACCAACTAATGGTTTTGACCACTCTCCCCCGTTTTGTGTATCAATAGAGACATCATTGATCCGTCATGATACCAACAACAATGACTTGAAAGCTTTCAAAGCTCCGAAACTGCAACCACCTATTACATATCTCATGCTTTGTTTGAGGACGACAGTTTTGATGGCGAGCCAACATGCAAGTAACGATACCACAAATTTTCGATCGACCTTTGCTGCTCTATATCAGAGAAAATCTGAGCAGAACAATATTTAGGCTGGAAAATGACATCTCTTTTTGCGATGTGGATTTTGTACGGAGAGAGAATATAAAATTTTATTAGTAGAGATTTTTTTACTCATCAGAGAAGATAGCGCGGAGACAGGAGTTCAACAGAACTTGTAAAAACCCTGTTCTCATGAAGACAGAGGGCCAATCAACCGGCCAGTCGACCGGTCATGTACATACGTGCACAAAAAGATTGCGATCAACCGCTCGGTGAACCACCCAGAAGAAGCAGCGGGAGCAGAAGCAGTCGGTCTACTGACTGAGATGCCAAAGTTTAACAGAGAGTTAGCTCTCTGTTCGTTTGCCTAGCGGTTAATCGAGCGATAGTAAGGATCTGGTCGACCGGGACGCGTGTTCTGGCTGTTTTCTAACTTGATTCTGGGTTCCTTTCTGATCTGAATTCAAACTTATTCGGTTTTTTTTTTTTTTTTTTTTTTTTTTGAAGATCAAGCACGCTCCTCATATTTCTTCCCACGATCTTTATAGACGTTCAGTCCAAGCTTGGAAGGCTGGCTGCATCGACAAAAAAACAAAGCTAATCCAAACACACGCTTCTTGCATTGCACCTTACGGTCAATATGACACTTGCAAAATATGCTACCTTTTTTGGCAATGTCACCTTCAACACGTAATTCATTTGGATCAGAGATCACTGTGATCTTAGAACAGTTGCGAGCTAAGAACACGACCACGTCTCCGGAACTCCAGCAGGATAGACTCGTTATTAATACTTTGCACAAATTACTTGGTTAAGCAAATATTTTTTTACCCATGATCTCGTAATTTAAAGTTTTTCCATCAATAAGATTCAAAGAAAAAAGAAAAGAAAAGAAAGAAAAATGCCCACTCATGTGATCCCATATAGGCTCCATAATCACGTCTTACAGAATTAATCTGACTGAAACTTTGTGACTTGTTGTTAACTTAAAATTTATATTTTGACTTGAACAAGAAGCACAATGGAACGTGAAAATATAGTATTTCATTCAGTAATCAAACATATAATAACAAATTAAGCATTAAGTGACCTAAACCCAAATATTACAATATTAATAGATACATGCAACAATATTGAGGAGGACAATGCGTCAGGTCTAACGTTGCGAGAGCTTTCTTGCTGGGCACGAGTTTGCTTGACGAGCAAGTTTATTTATTAAATTAATTGATTAAGTAGTTGACGATGACTTTGATATTTATCTTCTATTAATTTCTTGAGGACTGGGATTCACATTCAAAGAAGTTGTGGCTGCCATGATACGCTAAGACCTTGTACTAGATTCAAAGGAATGAAATACCATATTATTTTGTTGAATTCCAACCTAGATCTCTGCTTTTGTCCAATTTTTATTATTATCTGCGTTTTTATATATATATGAACATTTGATATTTGATGATGGTAATAAAATAGAGCATATTGAAGATCTCTAATTTATGTAATTTGACTCGTGGTTGTGATTGGTCTGATAAATATTAATTAACAGCACTGTCATAGTCGAAAACGCTGTCATAAAGAACCTCTAATTCAATATATATATATATAT
Source organism: Agave tequilana (assembly GCA_038442645.1). NCBI lineage: Eukaryota > Viridiplantae > Streptophyta > Magnoliopsida > Asparagales > Asparagaceae > Agave > Agave tequilana. Next base: position 27,507 of record JAVJIF010021229.1, read on the forward strand.
ATATATATATATATATATATATATATATATATATATATATATATATATATATATATATATATAGGTTACTATACCTCAGCATGCAGGCTGAGAGAGTTTCTCAGCCTGCGGGACGTGGCTGAATATATGCCACACATCGGTCGCAGAGTGTGGGCGCCAAAAAAATCAAAAAAATCCCGCCTAAACAATCGTGAAACAAATTCACAAAAATACCCCTTTTATATGACGACGGCGACTTCTAGCATTGAAAAGTAAAAAAAATATTCCATGGTCGCATACTTAATACAGAATAAAGAATACCGGAGGAAACATGCTATCGTATAGCAATGCGACCTCCTTCAGTACTGCGACCAAAGTCGCAAACTTCTTTCTCATTACGATGGTGATGACGAGGATTAGAAGTTTAAAAAATTGTATTTTTTTTTTTTAAATATATATAAATCTGTTTTCTAAAGTTAATTGTGTGAATTACATTTTTTACTACTATGTCTTGGTTGAAAAATGCTGTACAATTGTTACAAACCTTCATTTTAAAAATTTTACGCTAAACGAATATACTGCGACCATGGACGCAGTTAATAATTATATTACTTCACCCTTATAAATTTTTAAAATGAAAGGTTGCGACATTGGTTGCAGTTGCTGGACGCAGACTTAATAAATACACTGCGACTTGGTCGCAGTTGCTGGACTTTAGTCTTAATCAACAACAACACTGCTACCTTGGTCGCAGTTTCTGACCGTAGTCTTAATAAAATAAATGACCGTAGTCTTAATAAAATAAACTGCGACCTTGATCGCAGTTGTTGGTGTTTAGTCTTAATAAAATACACAGCGACCTTGGTCGTAGTTGCTGGTCTTTACTCTTAATCAACATCACTGCGACCTTGGTCGCAGTTGGTGGTCTTTATAAATAATCAACAACAACACTGCGACATTGGTCGCAGTTTATGGCCGCAGTCTTAAAAAATAATCTGCAATCTTGGTCGCTATTGCTGGTCTTTAGTCTTAATCAACAACAACACTGCGACGAGGTAAACAACAACACTGCGACGAGGTGACACGTCACCGCAGCAGTTGCTTAATCGCAGTCTTTGGTCACAGTGTCGACCCCTGGTCGCAGTAGTTACTGTTTGCAATGTATCTTATGCGACCTTGGTCGCAGTGTCATCTATGGTCATAGTTGTTTAGTTTGCAATGCATGGCTGCGACCAAGTTCGTAGTTTATTAAAAAAAACAAATATGCTTTTTATTTATGTCCAGGCATTTATCTCCAGGCATGTGCAAATGATACAAAAACGATCTCTTATACAATAAGATTGAGTGTTACAATATAGCAGTACAAAGAAGACTAAACATCAAAAAGATCCCTTATTGACTAAGAGCAGTGGTGTTATTGAGGTCTTTTATTTATGTCCAGACATTTATCTTCAGGCATGTGAAAATGATACAAAACGCTTTGTTATACAATAAGATTGAGTGTTACAATATAGCAGTACAAAGAAAACTAAACATCAAGTAGCCAAGAAGACTAAACATCAAAAGAGCCCTTGTTGACTAAGAGCAATCTTCTTCTTGAGGTCTGGTGGCAGCAGAATCCTCCGATTCCAACTGACCCTCCCAAGTGCCGGGATACGATCTTTCGTTGATGAACATCTCTTCACCAGAAGGTTATCCAGTGAGCATGGAGTTTCCTCGATGTCACTTCTGGGGTAAGAGAGGAGGTTTTTTAGACCTCACAGGGAATGCTACCCACCACTATATCCACCACATCCCCCGCCGCCATACCCACTCTGACCATCCGTTACCAGCAATCTTGACTGGTGCATCAAGTCAGAGCAGATCTCGGTGAGGCTTAAGTCCTCGTCAGGGATCATGACTTCTTCCCTTGTGAACGACGAGGACCATGACTTCTTCCCTTGTGGACGATGAGGTCTATGATTTCTTCCCTTGTGGACGAACATCGATCAAGTTCGTCCGTAGGGTCATCTTCATCTATGGAGGCAGGCCCCTGTTAGAGACTCTGAAGAAGGCGGAAATTCTCAGAGTAATTGCTCTCGAAAGAAAATAGTCTAATTATGGGCTGTTAAAGGGAGAGGGTAAGTCCTATTTATAGGCAGCCCATAATAACCATAATTAATGGTTCATTAATCAGAATCGTCGGCATTAATGGTCTCCAACCGCCAGCGCCGGTTTGGCATTAAAAGACATTAACGCCTAAACCCAATGAAGAGCCGACGCGTGGACAACCGCTTCGGGAAACAACGAATGGTGCGGGGTTCGTCAAAGTAGACTTGACGTTAAAAGATCTCATAAAATCTTTATGACAGGTCGCGTCTCACGGAGTGACTCCAAGTCGCATCAGACAACAGACAACTTTTCATTTTCATTTAGATTCAAAAAATGACTTAATCCAAAAATAACACTTAATAAAACAACACTTACTTAACGTACTGCGACCAAAGTCGCAGTCCATGTAATGCAACCCTAGATTGCAGTTGCTGGTCATCTTTATCAATAACAACACTGCGACCTTGGTCGCATTTAACCATGTACACTGCGACCAAAAGACTTTGACTAAGGTCGCAGTTTAAATGTACAATGCGACCAAAGACTCTGACTACATTATATACAAAAAAATTAATTACTTAACGTACTGCGACCAAAGTCGCAGTCCATGTAATGCACCCTAGATTGCAATTCCTGGCCATCTTTATCAATAACAACACTGCGACCTTGGTCGCATTTAACCATGTACACTGCGACCAAAGACTTTGACTAAGGTCGCAGTTTAAATGTACAATGCGACCAAAGACCCTGACTACATTATATACAAAAAAATTAAACTATAAAGTAGAATTTTATCGCAGGCTGAAAAATTGATCTGAAAAGAGCGGCAAAAATAAAAGGGGGAAAATAATAATAAACAATAAGGAAAAGTTATCATAAGGGGTATTTGGTAATTTAACTTCTACCTAAAAGCGGGCCGCAAGTCAGTGAGGTGACAAATGAGCCACGTCACCGCAGGCTGAGAGAGAACTCTCAGCCCGCGGGCTGATATACATTTCTCTCTCTCTCTCTCTCTCTCTATATATATATATATAATATATATTATATTATATATATATATATGGGGTTACTGTACCTCAGCCGGCAGGCTGAGAGAGTTCTCTCAGCCGGCGGACGTGGCAACATCACCGCCCCATATCTGTCATAATTTTTGGCGGACAAAATACTGAAAAATCTCGCCTAATTTACTGTCAGTCACGTCAACTTTCTATTTTCCGAAAATACCCTCCCTCACAACTTTCTACCTTATGTAAAAAAGTTGGCTTTCAAAAAAATTTACAGCTCTAAAATTTCAACCGGCGATTCTGATCCAATTAGTTATTTTCTTTCACAAATTTGATCCGTTTTTTAAAAAATATATTTGCAACCGATGGCGCCTAAGAAATCATCCGTCGAAAAAGGTACTACAAAAAATGTTATTTTCAAAAATTTTTAGCGTTTGTGTATTTTAATAGTTTTAAATTTTTTCCAGATTTATTTCCGATGTCGCAATTTTTTTATTTTTTTTTAAATCTTGGAACCATGGTCGCAATTGAGAAAGAGATTTTGAAACTTTAGATGACGAATAAATTTTTAAATTTATAAATTTTGTAACACGACGATAAAGGTCCTATTTTTTTTCAAATTTTTTTTATTTCCTTCTATTTTTACTATGTCGCAGTGTTTTCGAAAAAAGTGATGTGCATACACTGCATGCGACCTAGGTCGCAGTTGATAAAATAATAGTTTCAGATTTTTGCGACTTTGGATTTTTTTTTGTTTTTTTGACCTTTCCTTGTAGCCGAATGCGACGTTGGTCGCAGTATATGAAACTTACTTTTTTTTTTCTTACATACTGACGACATGGGGTTGCAATTGTTTAGATATGAGTTGTCGTCTACTGCGACCAAGGTCGCAGTGTATTTCTCGTCATTTGTTTTATCATACTTGGGTCGCAGCTGTTTTTGATTGCACAATAGTCTTTTGCGACCATGGTCACAGTGTCAAACTGGGTCGCAGTTGTTTCTGATTGCACTGTAGTCTTATGCGACCTTGGTCGCAGTGTCGTCCCTGGTACAAGTTTATGTTTGCAATGTATGACTGCGACCGTGGTCGCAGTTTATAAAAAAAATATGCTTTTAAAAACATTGGTCGCAGTGTATGATTGCACTGTAGTCTTATGCGACACTGGTCGCAGTGTTGTCCGGTGCAAGTTGTTTGTGTTTGCATTGTATGACTGCGACCAAAGTCGCAGTTTATTAAAAACAAATATGCCTTTTACCCCCTTATAATTTTTAAATGATCATTGGTCTGAACTGTTTAATTTTTCTTACTATGTAGGTAAACAACAGATAAAGGTTCGTCCTCTGAGATCAAGCCTGAAACCTATGTGCGAGTTCATGAAGAAATTAAAAAGTACATTCAGGCAGATTTCGTAGAGGCGATGAACAATACACCATTTGGCCCAATCTTCATGGCGTTCTTCAATGAAGAATTTGGAGCTGAAAAGGGTCTAAAATCAAACGTTGTTGTACTGCGTATTTTAGACTAGTATGATAGGGATACAAGGACATTTAGAATTGGGGGCAAACAGATTGAGTTAACAGTTGAGGATGTTACCCTCACATTTGGTCTACCTATCATTGGGGCAGATTTTGTGATGAATAAAACATGTACGATGAAAGATAGAGGGGTGATAAAACATTATTTCCCCAATATAAAGAAGATCACTAAGTATCCATTGAAGATGCTTTAGATGATGTTCTGGTCAAGAAGAGGAGGAGGCGTGAAGTAGATGTGACAAAGGATGAACAGCTTGAGCAGCAAATGACTTTACATTAAATTATAAGAGACATGCAAAGACTTGCAGCTCAAGACTTTACCACATTAATCATCCTATACATGTCGGCCACTCTTTTCTTCTCTGGCAGTAAATGCACGGTGCCGTGGTATATTGTGGAACAGATTGCCAATATGCAGCTGATGAGGACAATATGCTGGGCAAAAGCTGTTTGGCAATTCCTCATTGAGTCAATGGATATCTTCAGGAAAACCACGTACGAGCTGCAAGGATGCTCCGTGCAAATAATTGGAAGTACAAATCTCAAATTTGGCCAACATTGTATGAAATTTAGCTAAAAAAAAATTGTGAATATCTGTGTAAACTAATTTAATTTTCCTTTTTTACAGTATTGGCTATGTGAGAGGGCTCCTATTTTTGAGCCGAGGTCTAGTTCGGAGGACATAACCCCACGCGTTTTAAGATGGGACCTCCAAAATATTAGTAGATCTCTACTTGAAGTTGATCTAAGTGAGATTGACAGCAATATTGTAAATTAGACTTCTTTTTTATGTTTACTACAAATAAAATGAGACCATAGTCGCAGTATTGAGCTGCACCTTTCGCAGTTTGTTTTGTGCCTGAAAAACAATGTGCGACCATGGTCGCATTCTTCTAAAAATATCTTTTACATGGATTGCGACTATGGTCGCAGTGTTGAGTTGCATGGCTAGGCAGATAATTTGGGCACGACAAACATACTGCGACCATGGTCGCATTTTTTAAAAAATACTTCACAAATAAACTGCGACCATGGTCGCTGTATCATTATTTCATTGTTTTATTTTTAACTTACCGTTTTCTGTTTATTTTCAGATTTTGAATCGAATGGCCAACATCTCTATTGCTGAAAAAAAATGGTTGGCCTTCCTGTTGAAGGGAAAGAGGAGGTGGAAGAAGAAGAAGGGGAAGATGAAGATGAAGATGAAGAAGGAGAAGAAGAAGGAGATGAAGGAGGCCATACATATAATGAAGCTTACATCTCGGCAGAAAAGGAGTCAGAACCGGCTGAAACGAGTGGCAAGAACCAGTTTTTGAAGGTTATTTGCCACCTCCACCGATGTTCAAGCATAAGAAATAAAACAATTGAGGTCTCAAAATCAGTATTTGAGAGAATATGTTTCTCAGCTTGAAAAAAAATTGAAAATATAGAGACTGAGAACAGACTCAAGGCTGAATTAAAATTAAAAAGGAGAGAAAAAAGAGAGAAGAAAAAATAAAAAAGACAGAAGAAGAAATTAAAAGAAGAAGAGCTGCTGAGAGCAGCCGCTGCTCGCGAAGAAGGAGAAGGAGAAGAAGAGGGAAGAAGAGAAGGAAAAGGAGAAGAGGAGGAGAGAAGTGGAGGAGAAGGAGAAGGAGAATAGAAGAAGGAAGAGGAGGAGAATGAAAGGAGAATGAGGGAAGAAGAGAGAAGGAAAAGAAGAGGAGGGAAAAGGAGGGGCAGGAAAAGGAGGAGAGGAGGAGGGAGGAGGAGGGGCAGGAGAGGAGGAGGAGGGAAGAGGAAGAGAATGAGAAAAGAAGGAAGGTGTTGGACGAGTTAAAGAAGAAGAGGGAGGAAAAGAGGAAAGTGGCGGAAGAGAATTAGAAGGAAGGGTGAAGAGGAAAAGGAGCACAAAAAAATGAAGGAACAGATGGAGAAGCAGGCTGAAGAGAAGAAGAAAAAAATTGGAAGAGGATAAAATCATGGGTTCTGAATCTATTTTAAATATTTCTGGAGAAGATATACCAAGTTTTTCTCTGAATATACTCAAATGATTCAAGAAATCCAAAGAGATAGAGCTTCTGAGGAAGAAATTCAAGAACATACTCCGCCTCAGAAGCAATCCTCAAAAGAAGCTGTTTTGAAATACTCTAAAGGAACGATGAAAGGGAGTCAAAGAACGCAAGCGCGCTGAAAGAGATCGCGATGACTCCGACTTCGTTTATCCAAAACAGAAGAAGAAAAAAATGAACATCCTCTTCCACAGCCTGCGGCTGGGAGTTCTACCGCTGGTTTCGGCGACAAAGAGATTTCCTCTACTGAGCCAAAATCGAGAGAATTGACCGAAACCAGAGCATACAGAATTCTGCAGCCCCATCAACAAGCTCTTATAAAAATTTTCTTCGACAAGTCCTTCTCTGAGTAAGTTAATTCATATCAAAAAAATCTGTTATACCTTTATATAAGAACATTTAAATTACTAACTTTGTTTTGAATATCTTGCAGCTCTACTGCGTATCAGGATACCGAGAACGGAATCATTATTACAAGGAATGACATTGAGGACCTGATATTCAGTAGAGACTTAGATGCAAATATAATTCATTTTTACATGCAGCATCTAGAGAAGGGAAAAGGATTAAAAAGCATATTCTTCCGGAGCGAAGCTTGGGTAAAAATATACTTTCTCCTTTACGGTTTACTGTAATATCAATTGTGGAACAGATTACTTATATTCTCTATCTCTGTGTAGGCGTGTACTGCGACTAAGGTCGCAGCTGCGACTAAGGTCGCAGTTTATAATTAAAATGTACTGCTACTAACTATTGTACTGCGACTAAAGTCGCAGTTTATAATTAAAATGTATTGCGACTTAACTCATGTTCTCTATGTGTAGGCATGTACTGCGACTTAGGTCGCAGTTTTAATTAAAATGTATTGCGACAAACTCATGTTCTCTCTGTGTAGGCATGTACTGCGATTATGGTCGTAGTTTCTAATTAAAATGTACTGCTACTAACTCATGAACTGCGACTAAGGTCGCAGTTTATAATTAAAATGTATTGCGACTAACTCATGTTCTCTCTGTGTAGGCATGTACTGCGACTATGGTCGGAGCTGCGACTAAGGTCGTACTATCTCATGTACTGCGACTAAGGTCGCAGTTTATAATTAAGATGTATTGCGACTAACTCATGTACTGCGACTAAGGTCGCAGTTAAAAATATGCTAATAAGAAACGCTGCGACCTTGATCGCAGTGTCTTGTCTTGACTTAATGACTTCTTATTTTAATTAATTTTTTCTTATATTTTAATTAATTAAATTCATTTGTATTTTATTTATTTTTTTCTTCTTGTCCGCAGCACGGTATTGTAAATAAAAGTGAAGATTTGGAAGATCATTTCATTAAGCAGAACTGTTGAAAAACTGGACAGCTGATGTGCAGTACATGTTCTTCCCGATCAATCACAAACATAGTGCCGACGAACCCGGATTTCACTGGACCTTGTTGGTATTTGATGCCGATACACAAGAGTGGATTTTTTACAACTCTTTGGTTCCAGCTGACAAAAAAAGTAGTATATTACATCTTTACCAAAAAGATGCAAAAACAATGGTGAGTTGAAATTTAATATTTCGATTACTGGAAACTGGCATTTAATTTTATTAATACTAATTTTTGTTTATATTGACATTGCAGAAAGAAAGATTAATAAAGATTTTTCAGATTGATTTCAATAAATTAATGAGAAAAATAAATATAAAATACAGAAGATACCTCCAATAAACAAACAGGTATATAATTTTTTGACATCTCCTTACCTTTCATATTTTCTACCTTTTTTCAGTAATAAAATCTAATTTCATTTAATGATTACTCTGTGAAATTTTCAGTGTTGATTGCGGTGTATATGTATGCAAGTACATGGAAAGCATAGCGTCTGGTAGTCCATCAGTTGTTGGTGATGTTACGGATGCTGATGTACAGAGACTAAGAAGTGAGCTTGCATACATGATACTTGGTGATAGAGAGAAGAGTTGGGATGAAGAAATAGAAATTATACGAAGGACAATATTTAATGATTAACAGTTGACAATTTGGTATAGAACAATTTTTTATTTTATAAATGTAAAAATAATTGCAATTGCAATTCATTGCATAATTTTTTGTTGTATTGATTTAATTTATAAACATTTCTATAGATTTATTTATAATAAGTTCCATTGATTTTTTCATTCTACATTTGTTACAACTTGGAATTTACTATTGCATACTGATGTTAGAAACAAACATGCGTTCAGTAATTGTATTGCGACCAAAGTCGCAGTATTGACCTGTTTGAGATACAGCGTTTCCTTGTGCGGCGATACTTTAATCGAGATAGCGTTAATGGTCGCAGTTACTTAATCATTTATCAGTTACCAATGCGACTACGGTCGCAATAATGAACTGTTTTACAGTTCAAAGTAATTTAAAGTTATAGTGTATTATCTTTTAAACTGTTTTGGATAACTGAATAGTCACCTAGGAAGTATACAATTTTTTGGGAAAAGGTAGAAAATAAATTTGGGAGATATTCACGTGGTCCAAGAGATTAGGTAGAAAATGCTGTACAATTGTTACAAATCTTCATTTTAACTATTTTACGCTAAACGAATATACTGCGACCAAGGTCGCAGTTAATAATTAAATTATTTCACCCGAAAAGTAAATTTAAAAATGAAGGTTGCGACTTTGGTCGTAGTTGCTGGCAGCAGTCTTAATAAACAACAAAACTGCGACCTTGGTCGGAATTGCTGGCGGGAGTCTTAATAAAAATAACACTGCGACCTTGGTCGCTATGCATGTTAATATAAAGAAAACACCTAACTAACGTATTGCGACCTTAGTCGCAGTCTATGTAATGCGACCCTAGATTGCAATTACTGGCCATCTTTATCAATAACAACACTGCGACCTTGGTCGCAATTAACCATGTACACTGCGACCAAAGTCTCTGACTAACGTCGCAGTTTAAATGTACGCTGCGACCAAAGACTCTGACTACATTATATACAAAAAAATTAAACTATAAAGTAGAATTTTGTAGCAGTAAAACTTTAAAGTACAACTACATACAAAAATAATACAGTAAAAATCAAAGAATGATAATAAATCTGATTATAATGACACGCCAGTGGCGGACTGCGACTTAATCTCTATACACTGTGCGACCATGGTCGCACTTCATAAAAAATTGAAGTCTTTGTTCCTTCGAGATGGAGGCAACCCAAACTTACTTCTTCTGCCAATAAAAAATAAATAGTAAGAATTTTAAAGATTAATCGGTATAAAAAAAAATGATTAACAGGTTTAATGTAATACCAGTAACGGACACCAGTCCTGTAATGGCCCAGTTCTTGGCAGTTACCACATCTTCGATGCTTAACTTCCTTCTGATATATATAATCTTCAAAACCAGACTTAAGCCTGGATGCAGCTCTAGGCCTCCCCTTGGTTGGCATAGGACCAATTGGATCACGTATATTCAATTCTTCACCATCTCGCAATACGACAACGGATCCACTGGAAGCAACCGCAGTTTTAGGCTGTGATGAATGATCATTTCCTAACATGGCTCTGTATTCTCTAGTGGTATCTTGGGCAAAACTTTCCAAAACTGCCTCCAACTTTGAAACATTTTCATCAGAATCAGCGACCATCTCAAGAATTGCATTAAATTTTGAACGAATTGTCCACAATCTAGCCGTCCGTGGAGTGCCCTGACTGGAAAAGGATTCATGCCATTTTCAATTGCAACATTTTTGTAACGAGCATCCAACCTCTATCTCTGAAGTATATATGATTCCGGTATATGTGTAACGTAATTGCGCCACAAAATACACAGAATATGTCTACATAATATACCCTCTGTTTCAAATAACGAGCAACTACAAGAAACATGATGTTCCTCGCGCTTATCATAACTGACCTTTTCCCAGTTGTCTTTTGATTCTGAAAAATTACCAACCAAATATATTGATCCAGGTTTGTCATGTTCCACCTCTTCTGAAAATAGTGTCATTACAACTTCCCATTCCTTCTGGAACAACTGAAAAATCTTCGGTGTATACAACTTCGAAACCTGTATCTCATATGGATTGGATGTACAATTGGGCACAGAATTCAAACCCCTAAAATCTTAAAGAGTTTCAGATGTACGACGGGAAGCAATAACTTTATCATATTGGTGAACAAATTCCACTAGTTTAGTGTTTGAGTTAACAAAACCATCAAAGAAGGAATTAATACTCTCGGACCTCTGACTGGTTGTCATTCCAGCACAGAAAACATCCTTGAGATATGCATTAACCCAATGTCCACGCAGCCTGTACATCTTCATCAACCAACTGTCATCTTCTTCTTCTAACTGATATTTTTCATTCATCATACGCCATCGTTCCTCACAAGTGCTTATATCACGGGAGGTGTACCAAGCATAGAAATCGGAGACCATATCTTCTCCATACTTGTTTGCCATTGGGATTTGTTGCTCGGCAATATGTTTCCGCACATGCCAGAAACAGTAACGGTGCCGAGAAGTTGGAAAAACAATCTTGATGGCGTCACCAATATGCGCATCCTGATCAGTAATAATCAGCTTCGGTTCAACTCCATGCATGCACTTGAGCCATTTTTGGAATAACCAAACAAAAGTATCCCTCTGCTCATCAGCAAGCAATGCACAACCGAACAAAATTGACTACCGGTGATGATTTACTCCAGTGAATGGAGCAAATGGCAAGCTCAAGTGATTAGTTCTGTATGTTGTGTCAAAAACGATCACATCACAGAACCTCAGATACGACGAAATAGCTCTTCCATCAGCCCAAAAAATGCTTCTAAGTGTGCCCGTGTTATCGACTTCACTTGAAAAGAAGAATTCTGGATCGGTCTCGGCTTTCTCTTGAAAATATTGATAATAGCAATAAACTAGTGACCGCAGTTATTTCTACGTTGACAAGTGAAATCAATAACTTGTTGAGGGCTCACTTCTTCACAGCCTTCTCCCTGGCTCATTGCATTAACAACGCGAAAAATATTTGAAGGCCGCATTTCAAAATCAACCAGATTGCTCATAATGCTTCTGCTAATTTTTGAACGATGATTCTGGTGAGAGTAATGGTGATGTACCTTATCTGGGCTTGACAATTCATGTGAATGAGTATCAACAAATTTTGTGATAACCCATGTCTTTTGTCCAAAAAAACGAAGACGGATATGCATCTCAGCAGGACAAGCTACTCTAGTGTTAACTCGACGACGCACTGTAAGACCCTCTTATCTTTTGTCACACAACTTCTTCAGACCTTCCTTGTTGCAGCAAAATTTCTGCAAATATCTCATAAGGAGGCTTCCGTGACTTATCTGTACCTTTTCTTCTCACGCTAAAACCTCTATTCCTTGCAAAACAATTGTAGAAATTATATGCTTCCATATCCGACAGGAACTGTTTCCCTATAAACTTATCTGAGCTTCCAGACATTTCTCCATGTGCATTCATATCCTACAAAAAAAATTACACGAATTAAATGAATATAAATATTTTTTAGATATCACTGTATTATAAAATATAAGTTATATAAATGCGACCAAGGTCGCATAAGAGATGAAAATTATATTACTTCTTATCAAATACTGCGACCAAGGTCGCAGTTATCCGTATGAGAAGAAATTTATATTACTTCTTACTAAAGACTGCGACCTAAGTCGCAGTAAATAAAAATAAGATTTCACATATGACATGAAATCTATATACTCCTTTAATGAAGATTGCGACCTAAGTCGCAGTTATCCGTATGTGAAGAAATCTATACTACACCTTACTAAAGACTGCGACTTAAGTCGCAGTTATCCGTATGTGAAGAAATCTATATTACTCCTTACCAAAGACTGTGACTTAAGTCACAATTACACGTATGTGAAGAAAGCTATATTACTCCTTACAAAAGACTGCGACCTAAGACGCATACCCAAAAAAAAGATTTCACAACCGGAGATTATTTTCAAATAAGATTGCGACTGAATATTAAAACGGTCGCATTTCTGAAACTTTAAATCATTTGTTATAGGTCGCAGTACCTCATAGACTTAAAGAGAAAAATTCAATATTTAAGAAATTGTTTTTAAAAAAAATGAAACAATTAAAACCTGTTGATCGGCATGCAAAGATGTCAACCCTTCAAGATTTTCAATATTCTGAGAGAAAGTAGAACCAGATGCAATATCTTCCATATTTAGATCGCCAGTAGACTGCTCAGACGTCGACATTAAATATTTTGGAGAAAAAATTGATCTGAAAAGATTTTATATTTTCAGAAAAAAGTTTATCGCAGGCTGAAAAGTAGAAACTAGTTCTTTCAAAAAGAGGTAAGGAAATAGGGGGAAAAGTAATTGTAACGCCCCGATCCCACGGATACGGAGACGTCACTGCGACGTATATACGTAGGTCAGAAAATGCCCCCACGCATATACGCTAAGCAATAAGTACAACAAGAATCAGAGTACACGACTAAACGTGGTATTCATACATATGCCAACTTAAAAGTACAACTACAAAGCTATCACATGATATGATAAAGTATTACACCTTACATGTGTATTACATCACAACCAAGTCCAAGAGTAAGATTTACAATATAAACACAAAAAAGCTCACGAGTTGGATGAAGATCCCGTGAGTCAAAACGGATAGGTCTGGCACGAAGAACAGGAACTAATCTGCCTGCTCACTAAAGAAAGTTTGATCCTCTGTGGATGGCTCCACTTCGATCCAAGCCTCAGAACCTGAATATGCAAATCCAAGGGGTCAAGACCTCATAACAATAATCAGGCTACAGCCAAATGGCTAAGAGACATGAATAAGTAAGAGGGAACAGTATGATAAATATAAATCAGTAGGTAATGAAAGCATAAAGAGTAAGAGTCTGAATACAATAGATCCACAGTTAACGTCTTATTATTATTACTTGTCTTACTATGATATCTAGCTATGTGACCCAGCGTCCCAGCACACATAGATCCATATCCTAGTAAAGCAAGGTTGTTATTAGAAACCAGCGGTTGTATCGACGAACTATGTTTACAGTGGATCCCGTACATGCCCGGGATAACGGTCCAGGATTGTTCCGTTGCTTGGTGACGGAAGCCAGCCGCTAGGCTAACAGGAGGGACTTATGTATGCCCTTTATCATGATAGTATTCAGGAAGAGCGAGCAAGCACTCCCCTCGGTCCCCTGGTGGCCCACAGGTCAGACCGGAACATGAGTTGCACAACATTCCTAAAACCACTGTAAACACGAACACATATCGATATCCGCATGTTTTCCCCCCCGACCCAATATAAATTGGTCCATTTTATACAAAAGTCAAGTGTATCATGCTTGGTTCAAGTGATGGCATGATAAGTGGTGATATCCATTCATTAACAAGTTATGGAATGAGACTACACAATAATAAGTCATGGAGTAACAAGAAGTAATGTCCAACAAGTAACATGTCATGAAGTACCAGTTATGAAGCATAAACAAGGATAATATATCACGTATGTATCAAGGGTACGATCCAAATTCAGAAAAGAAATCAACTATAACAAACAGCCTAAATTAGTCGACTAGGTGGGAGGGTTAGTCGACTAATAGGGGTCTCTAGTCGACTAACAGTCTGAATTAGTCGACTAAAACTGGGTTCCAGAGAGTTGAGATTCTGTTTCAGGGAAAGTTAGTCGACTGGGGAAAAAGGGTAGTCGACTAACAGTGACTACAAGTCGACTAACAGATACTTAAGTCGACTAAATCTGGGATACAGAGAGTTGATGTTTTATTTCAGGAAAAAGTAGTCGACTAGGGAGGAATGGTTAGTCGACTAATAGTGGTTTCTAGTCGACTAACAGTCTGGATTAGTCGACTAAAACTGTGTTCCAGAAAAGGTTACGTTTCAAAAATAGATGGGTTAGTCGACTAATTCCTAGGTCAAGTCGACTAATACTGGGGAACAGAATACAGAACAGAATTTCTGATGGTTGTGTTTGATGGTCCAAAAACATGATTTTGAAGATGTAAATATACAGGATATGAGAACACAAGTGTACTAGAAATTAGACAAGTCTTGGTGAGTAAAATACTCACTTTGAACGGTTAAATCGAGGCTTTACGAGTTCCGAAAAGATCGTAGTCGACGATATCACCAACTTGATCCTTGGCGATATTGCGGACGATCCAATCCAAAGAAGTGGTGGTTGCTTGAGATGGAGAAGATGACCTAGGTGATGTTTTGGAAGTAGGTGGTTGAGGTTGAGATGGAGGAGGAGATGGTGAAGGCTAATTCTTTGTTGAAGTGAAGAAAAGAGTAATAGAAATGTAAAGGAAAGTTTATATAGGATTTTGATTTTGTAAAGGAGGTGTAAATAAGGTAATTGAGAGGGGGTTTTGTGTAAATAGGGGAGGGATGAGTGTCCCTTCTCTTGGCCACTTGGCCGGCCATGGGAGAGAGAGAGAGAGAGAGACATTAAATGAGGGGGTGGTGGAAGTGATGTGGTGAAATTTTGGGAAAAGATTGGAATTTTGGGAAAATAGAAAAACTTGTGGTTGTGGAGGAAGGAAGGAAATTAAGAAAAAGGAAAAAGGAAAGGAAATTATAAATGAAAATATTTTCTCTTGGATTTAAAAATGAAAAGACAAATTCCCGGGTTTAAGTCGAGGATGCGGAAAACGTTTCGGAAAATACCGAAATCGTCCGAAATTCAAGTATCTCGGAACGACCCGAAAATTTTATCAAAATCAAGAATAATATTTTAAGACTCATGGTGAAATTCGTTTGGAGAAATAATTTATAGTTTTAAAACTAAAAATCCCGGAATCAGTTATCTACCGACTCCGTTGGAATTTTCATAAATTCATAAAATTCTCAGAAAAAGTATTTAGATAGAAAATATGATTCTAAGAAATAAAGTCTAAAGGACCTTCTAGAAATTCCTAACTGTTTGTGAATTAAAAATCCGAGAATCGATCAGCGGCACTGGTCGACACCGTTTTGAAAATATTTAATTAAATTCAGGAAAATTTCAGGAAATCATAGAAAATATATAATATTGGAAAATGATTTTTAAAACTGAAATCGGTCAAATACAGGAAGTGAATCGAAAAATACGATCGAAAAACTGAATACGCAACTAAGTACGTATTCCGGGAACGGGGTATTACAATCCACCCACCTTACAAAAAATTTCGTCCTCGAAATTTCATAAAGTGAAAGGTAACAGCAAAGAAGGATAACAGGAAGTGAAAGGCAGCAACAAAGAAGGATGAGAAGAAAGAGTTTACCAAATCAAGATGTGAAGAGTTGAGGGTAACGCTCACGGATAACATCCTCTCGTTCCCACGTGGCCTCTCCTGGTGCATGTCTGTTCCAAGACACCAACACTAATGGTATGGCTTTGTTCTTCAATGTCTTGACACTTCTGTCCAAAATGGCCATCGGTTGCTCTTGGTATGACAAATCCGGTTGTAGTTCCAGTTCGGAGTGATCCAGGATATGACTATCATCCTTCACATACTTCCTCAGCTGTGATACGTGGAATACATTGTGAACTCCGTCCAAAGATGGCGGTAACGCCAACCTGTAAGACACATCTCCCACTCGGTCCAAGATCTCGAATGGGCCGATATATCTCGGACTAAGCTTTCCACGAGTACCGAACCGGATTACTCCCTTTGTAGGTGATATCTTCAAAAACACATGATCCCCTGTCTGGAATTCCAATGGCCTTCTCAGTGTGTCTGCCCAACTCTTCTGCCGACTCTGTGCTGCCCTGAGGTGATCTCTGATAATCCTGACTTTATCTGTTGTCTGAATCAGGATCTCTGGTCCCAAAAGTCTCCTCTCACCGACTTCATCCCACAAATCGGTGACCTACACTTCCTACCATACAATGCTTCAAAGGTGCCATCTTGATACTTGCCTAATAGCTGTTATTATAAGAAAATTCAGCCAAGTGAAGATGGTCTTCCCATGATCCCTGGAATTCAATCATGCAGGCCCGTAACATATCTTCAAGAATCTGGATAGTCCTTTCAGATTGTCCGTCTGTCTGAGGATGATATGAAGTACTGAATTTCAGACGAGTCCCTAGACTTTCTTGGAGGCTTTCCCAGAAATGAGATCTGAATCTGGTGTCTCTGTCTGATACAATACTAACTGGAACTCCATGCAGACGAACTATCTCCTTCATGTACTTGTCTGCCAGAACCTCTGTTGTCTGACCTACCCTGAATGGTATGAAGTGAGCTGATTTGGTGAGGCGATCAATGATTACCCACACAGCATTATTACCTTTAGGACTGCGAGGCAATGCCGTGACAAAATCCATGGTGATGTGCTCCCACTTCCACTCAGGTATCGGTAAAGGTTGTAGAAGTCCAGCTGTCCTCTGATGCTCTATCTTTATCTGCTGACAAACCAAGCACTTGGCAACATACTGGGCTATCTCCCTCTTCATAGCATTCCACCAAAACTGCTTCTTATGTCTTGATACATCTTGTTTCCCCCTGGGTGTATGGAATATGCTGAACTGTGTGCTTCTGCTAGAATCTTCTGTCGAACTTCTCCTTGGGGAACACAAAGTCTGCTACCAAAATATAATGTACCATCTGGATGAATACAGATATCAGTCCTCAATCCAGCCTCTACCTGGGCTCGAAATGACTGCAATCTGGGATCTTCCTTTTGAGCTTCCTTGATCTCATCCATCAATGTTGACTGAATCTGCAAGGTCATGAACTGTCCTGCCTTATCAACTCCTTGTACCAACATTAAGTCCAATCTGATGATGTCTTGAATCAACTCCTTCTGCTGAGTAAGTTGGACAAGCACTCTATTTTCTGGCTTCCTGCTCAGTGCATCCGGTACTGTATTGACCTTTCCTGGATGATATTGCAAGTCATATCATAGTCCGCCATCAGCTCCAGCCACCGCCTCTGCCTCATGTTCAACTCCTTCTGTGAGAAAATATACTTGAGGCTCTTGTGATCCGTGTATATCAACACCTTATCTCCCAGAAGATAATGCCTCCAGATCTTCAAGGCAAATATAACAGCTGCTAGCTCCAAGTCATGAGTTGGGTAATTCCGCTCATGAGTCTTCAGTTGCCTGGATGCATAAGCTATGACATGATCATGTTGCATAAGTACACACCCCAGGCCTTTTCCTGATGCATCACTGAATATGACCATCCCTCCTCATCCTGAGGGAGTCTTCAAGATTGGAGCTGAAATGAGTCTCTGCTTCAGTTGCTCAAAAGCTGCAGTATATTCCTCTGTCCATATGTACCTTTCTCCTTTCCGGGTGAGCTTGGTCAACGGGGCTGCAATCCTAGAGAAATCTTGGACAAAGCGTCTGTAATATCCGGCTAGTCCAAGAAAACTCTTAATTTCAGTCACCGTCTTTGGAATTGGCCAGTCCTTCACTGCCTGGACTTTACTAGGATCAACTGAAATTCCTTCCGCTGAAACTATGTGCCCAAGAAGGCCATACTGTCCAACCAAAGTCACACTTGCTCCTCTTAGCATGAAGCTGCTCCTGCTGGAGAGTCTGCAATACAATCCTCAAGTGTTCTGCATGCTCCCTGTTGCTCTTTGAATAGATCAAGATGTCATCTATAAAAACAACTACAAACTGATCCAAATAGGGCGAGAACACTCTGTTCATCAAATCTATGAAAACTGAAGGGGCATTGGTGACTCCGAAAGGCATAACTAGAAACTCATAGTGGCCATAACGGGTCCTGAATGCCGTCTTCGGAATATCCTCTTTCCTCACCCTTAGCTGATGGTAACCCGACTGTAAATCCAATTTAGAGAATACTCGGGCTCCATGAAGCTGATCAAACAGATCATCAATCCTTGGTAAGGGATACTTGTTCTTGATGGTAACTTTGTTCAATTCTCTATAATCAATGCAAAGCCTCTTACCACCATCCTTCTTATTCGCCAACAGCACTGGAGCTCCCCATGGTTAAGTACTTGGTCGAATTAATCCCTTATCAGAGTATTCCTGCAGCTGCTTCTTTAGAATCTCCAACTCCGTCGGTGCCATCCTGTACGGAGCCTTGGATATAGGAGCTGTTCCAGGCACAGTATCAATAGAGAACTCAATCACCCTGTCAGGCGGAAGTCCTGAGATCTCAGCAAACACCTCTGGGAATTCATCCCACACCGGTATTCCTTTCTGAATCTCTGCACTAGCCATCCGAGTCTTTCTCTTGGTAGACTTCACTTCTCCACTGAATTGGAATTCCGGCTGAAGAGGGATCCTGAAAATAATCTTCTTCTCCCTACAGTCAATAACTGCATAATATTGACTGAGCCAGGTCATGCCTAAGATCACGTCGTACCCCTTGGTGTCTAGTACGAGCATATCTATGGCCAAGGTTTTATCACAAAGTTCTACTGGACAGTCAGCACAAACTCTAGAAGATATGACTACTCCATTCCCTGTACTAATCTCCCATTTATGGTCTAAAGATTTAACGGTATGGAATGCAATGCCACAAAATGATCTGAGATAAAACAATGTGAAGCACCTGAATCGAAGAGGGCTAAAACAGGTTTAGAATGCACCCTGATATTACCTGTTATCACCTCCTCAGAAGTCTCAGCCTCTACTTCTGTCAAATTGAAGGCTTGACCCCTTCCACGCCCTGCAGCAGTCCTAGCTCCTCTCTGGACTGGGCGAATAGCTTGCTGTGGAGGAGGGGGAGGAACTCTCCTGATCATCGGTCCTTGATTCCTCTGTCCCGGTGGCCCTGGAAGTGCTCTCTGTCCATTCGGTCCCTGCAGTGCTGGCAAAGCTTGGCCGGCTATCCCCATTCTCCTGTGTGAACAGGCTTCTATGGAATGGTCTCGGGAACTACACACCAAGCATAATCCATTTGCCCTACGGCAAGTCTGTCGAATGTGGCCTGGCTTCTGACAATAACTGCAGAAAGAAAGTGGTTGAGCCGTCTGGTAAGGAGCTGGTCGGAATGGTTGCCTCATAGCCTGAACCTTCGCTGCTCTGTATGGGCCTCCTCTTCCCATAGGTGGAAATGGCCTCTTCATGGCCTGGTTCCTCATCTGGTTCACTTGCTTCTTCTCTAGCCCACGCTCCACCTCTCGAGCTATGGTGAGAACTTCTGAATAAGTCTTCAGCTGCTGGGGCATTAGGAAAACTTGGATGTCCATCTGCAAGCCCTGCTGAAACCTACTAGCCCGCTTCTCCTCATCAGTTACCATGTACGGAGCAAAGCGGCTAAGTCTGAGAAATTCCGCGGCATACTCATCCACGGATCTATTCCCTTGCTGAAGTCTGATGAACTGCTCTTCCATGTCCTTCTGAGCAGTGGCAGGGAAGAATCTACTGTAAAAACTCTTGGAGAATGTGTCCCAGGTGACAGGCTTCTCCAATCTTGCCTCCTCAGCTAGCCACCATGTTCTGGCTATATCTTTCAATTGAATCTTAGCAACCTCCACCTGATTCTCCTTTGGAACTCGAGCTGCATTCAATAAGTCTGTGGTGTCTGTCAGCCATTGCTCAGCATCCAGGGGTTTCTTTTCACCCGTGAATATGGCTGGTTGCAGCTGTCTGAAGTCTGAAACATTTTCCGGCCTCTGTTCCTTTGGAGCTGCCAATTCTTGCCGGAGGAGTTCCGTCTGTTGTTGCTGATTCTCCATCATCGTCTGAATGACCCTCAGAATGTCCACATTCTCTCCCGCGGGTCCATTCGATGCTTGTCCGGAATGGTTTTCGTCCGTCCTTCTCTCCATACCGAATTGGGATAAGATAACTAATTTGGAAACAAATGGAAGGAGTTTAGGACACAAGGAAAGGAATCAAGAAGGGATCAAGAAGGACTAGATAACTTTGTACATTGTAGTTGGCAATAGCAAATTACTGGAATTTGCTGCTTGATTGTACTATAGGTGTGAGAGCCTAGGCTCTGATACCAACCTGTAACGCCCCGATCCCACGGATACGGAGACGTCACTGCGACGTATATACGTAGGTCAGAAAATGCCCCCACGCATATACGCTAAGCAATAAGTACAACAAGAATCAGAGTACACGACTAAACGTGGTATTCATACATATGCCAACTTAAAAGTACAACTACAAAGCTATCACATGATATGATAAAGTATTACACCTTACATGTGTATTACATCACAACCAAGTCCAAGAGTAAGATTTACAATATAAACACAAAAAAGCTCACGAGTTGGATGAAGATCCCGTGAGTCAAAACGGATAGGTCTGGCACGAAGAACAGGAACTAATCTGCCTGCTCACTAAAGAAAGCTTGATCCTCTGTGGATGGCTCCACTTCGATCCAAGCCTCAGAACCTGAATATGCAAATCCAAGGGGGTCAAGACCTCATAACAATAATCAGGCTACAGCCAAATGGCTAAGAGACATGAATAAGTAAGAGGGAACAGTATGATAAATATAAATCAGTAGGTAATGAAAGCATAAAGAGTAAGAGTCTGAATACAATAGATCCACAGTTACGTCTTATTATTATTACTTGTCTTACTATGATATCTAGCTATGTGACCCAGCGTCCCAGCACACATAGATCCATATCCTAGTAAAGCAAGGTTGTTATTAGAAACCAGCGGTTGTATCGACGAACTATGTTTACAGTGGATCCCGTACATGCCCGGGATAACGGTCCAGGATTGTTCCGTTGCTTGGTGACGGAAGCCAGCCGCTAGGCTAACAGGAGGGACTTATGTATGCCCTTTATCATGATAGTATTCAGGAAGAGGGAGCAAGCACTCCCCTCGGGTCCCCTGGTGGCCCACAGGTCAGACCGGAACATGAGTTGCACAACATTCCTAAAACCACTGTAAATACGATCACATATCGATATCCGCATGTTTTCCCCCGACCCAATATAAATTGGTCCATTTTATACAAAAGTCAAGTGTATCATGCTTGGTTCAAGTGATGGCATGATAAGTGGTGATATCCATTCATTAACAAGTTATGGAATGAGACTACACAATAATAAGTCATGGAGTAACAAGAAGTAATGTCCATCAAGTAACATGTCATGAAGTACCAGTTATGAAGCATAAACAAGGATAATATATCACGTATGTATCAAGGGTACGATCCAAATTCAGAAAAGAAATCAACTATAACAAACAGCCTAAATTAGTCGACTAGGTGGGAGGGTTAGTCGACTAATAGGGGTCTCTAGTCGACTAACAGTCTGAATTAGTCGACTAAAACTGGGTTCCAGAGAGTTGAGATTCTGTTTCAGGGAAAGTTAGTCGACTGGGGAAAAAGGGTAGTCGACTAACAGTGACTACAAGTCGACTAACAGATACTTAAGTCGACTAAATCTGGGATACAGAGAGTTGATGTTTTATTTCAGAAAAAGTAGTCGACTAGGGAGGAATGGTTAGTCGACTAATAGTGGTTTCTAGTCGACTAACAGTCTGGATTAGTCGACTAAAACTGTGTTCCAGAAAAGGTTACGTTTCAAAAATAGATGGGTTAGTCGACTAATTCCTAGGTCAAGTCGACTAATACTAGGAACAGAATACAGAACAGAATTTCTGATGGTTGTGTTTGATGGTCCAAAACATGATTTTGAAGATGTAAATATACAGGATATGAGAACACAAGTGTACTAGAAATTAGACAAGTCTTGGTGAGTAAAAATACTCACTTTGAACGGTTAAATCGAGGCTTTACGAGTTCCGAAAAGATCGTAGTCGACGATATCACCACTTGATCCTTGGCGATATTGCGGACGATCCCAATCCAAAGAAGTGGTGGTTGCTTGAGATGGAGAAGATGACCTAGGTGATGTTTTGGAAGTAGGTGGTTGAGGTTGAGATGAGGAGGAGATGGTGAAGGCTAATTCTTTGTTGAAGTGAAGAAAAGAGTAATAGAAATGTAAAGGAAAGTTTATATAGGATTTGATTTTGTAAAGGAGGTGTAAATAAGGTAATTGAGAGGGGATTTTGTGTAAATAGGGGAGGGGATGAGTGTCCCTTCTCTTGGACACTTGGCCGGCCATGGGAGAGAGAGAGAGACATTAAATGAGGGGTTGGTGGAAGTGAGTGGAGGTGAAATTTTGGGAAAAGATTGGAATTTTGGAAAATAGAAAAACTTGTGGTTGTGGAGGAAGGAAGGAAATTAAGAAAAAGGAAAAAGGAAAGGAAATTATAAATGAAAATATTTTCTCTTGGATTTAAAAATGAAAAGACAAATTCCCGGGTTTAAGTCGAGGATGCGGAAAACGTTTCGGAAATACCGAAATCGTCCGAAATTCAAGTATCTCGGAACGACCCGAAAATTTTACCAAAAATCAAGAATAATATTTTAAGACTCATGGTGAAATTCGTTTGGAGAAATAATTTATAGTTTTAAAACTAAAAATCCCGGAATCAGTTATCTACCGACTCCGTTGGAATTTTCATAAATTCATAAAATTCTCAGAAAAATTATTTAGATAGAAAATATGATTCTAAGAAATAAAGTCTAAAGGACCTCTAGAAATTCCTAACTGTTTGTGAATTAAAAATCCGAGAATCGATCAGCGGCACTGGTCGACACCGGTTTTGAAAATATTTAATTAAATTCAGGAAAATTCCAGGAAATCATAGAAAATATATAATATTGGAAAATGATTTTTAAAACTGAAATCGGTCAAATACAGGAAGTGAATCGAAAAATACGATCGAAAAACTGAATACGCAACTAAGTACGT
>JAVJIF010021230.1:0-64646 GCA_038442645.1 Agave tequilana
TCCAGAAATAACTTCTCGAGGTCGGCCCATGTCTTGATCGAGCGGGCAGAAAGTTTCATGAAACCATTCAAAGGTGACCCCTTTAGGAGTGCCAATGAATAAACGGTCATAATACAATCGTTCGACACTACATTTTCAGTTTGAGATTTAAAGTAGTATATGTGTTGGTTTGACGACCCTTTACCATCAAAAGTATGGAGGGTTAGTGCCTTGAACTTAGGAGGGTAAGGAGCCCATTCTGCTGGGTAGGGCCGATAATCCCTACGTCTCGAAGACCACCTCGGTTTGCTCAGGATTCGAGATATTGCTTCAATTCATTCATTCTTTTGGAATGACTGCTTTTGTTTTCTGAGTTATCCTCCTCTTCAGATGAAGATTTGGGTGGCTTGGAGTTGAAATGCTCTTCATTCTCAGTGTTTGCAGAAGATGAGCGCTCCCCTCCTTCTATTTGCCCTTGGACTTCTTGGAAGCAGTCTTACCTTTTGGTTTCTCTTTCTCTTTAAGCAGTTGTGACAACATCTGCTTAAGGGCATCGATAGATTCTTACTGAGCTCAAATCATATCGAGTTGTTCCCTTTAGACTCGGGCTTGTGCTTTGAATTGCCTTGTCACTTCCTCGGGAGTTCTCGCTATATAAGCAAAGGCGGTTGTCTCTGAAATAGAATTCGAAGACTGAGATTCAATAATGGCGGAGTGCTCATCATTCACCACAATTTTCCTAGCCAACAGACTATAGTCAACTGGGATAATTATTCCTGTGCGGGTCTGAGTGTGTCGGTAGACCCCTTCAGGTTCAACAAGAATGTTCTTCAAATTTGGAGCTCGATCAACATCCGACTCCTCTGAACTAACAACCAGTTGCTACCCTTTGGACTTGCTTGGTGTAAAACTCGGCCCCACCATATTTGCAGTTACTTTTGGATACTCGACGTCAGAGAATGATTTTTCTTTCTGGGATCGCCATCTCTTGGCTTAGTTTGAGGCCCCTAACAACCGGCTAAAAACCGAGGGCTTGGTTATCTAAAAGCTGCAATGGCAATCAGAAAGTATCGCTGAAATGAGCCGCTCATAGTGACATTGAGGAGTGATTTGATGAACACTCTTTTTCCTTTTGTCAGGTAGTCTCTTAGGTCCGTCACGGGAACGTCGAGGAACTAGCCTCGAACCCCGTGGGGGTGAGGGCTTCTTGGCTTTATATGTCTTGAAGACATGCCATTCTGAACGCGGGTCTCGCGTGGTATTGAAACGCGGATCTCCAACATTGGCTAAGCTTGCCTCAGAACGTGAATCTCGTATTTTGTATCAGAAACACAAGAGTCGCATTCTGAAAAAGGCAGAACGCAGGTCTTGCATTTTGAATCAGAAAAGCGGGAGTCGCGTTCTAAAACTGGCAGAACGCGGGTCTCGGTGTTTAAATCAGGTGGAATGCGGGTCTCGCGTTTGATGCGGACCTCGCGTTGTAGAAGAACACGAGACTCACATTCTAAAACAGAAGCTCGGTCCACGTGTTGCTTGAAAGAAACGCAGGTATGAATCTCGCGTTCTGAATCTGAAGAACAGATTGCCTCTATAGAATTTTTAATTTGTTGTCGATGGGCACGACGCCTTTGCCGATGTTCAACATTCCAATTAAGCCGCAAGGGTTGTTGAGAACCGTGGCACCTAGAATTGCATAGTTCGAAATGGAGAGTGATGGTAGATTGATCTTCACCATCACTTTGACTGTGTGCCAGTGAATTAGTCCTGTGGGTCCCATGAGGGACATTGATGCGGACTGCGCAGGCTGCACGAGGGGTTTTCAGAACCTTATGAGAAGTGTCATCGCTTGCTTTGTGAGCAGTGGTGCGGGCAAATTTGGAAGAAATCTCCAAAAAAATTCGAGAGCGAGTCTCAGAAGAGACTTTGCGATACTGCCACATTGCCTTGGGGCTGGCGAAGCCTGAGGAAAGGAATTTCTCAAACTTTCTTTGGTCGAATTCAACGACAAGGGATTCTATCGTCTTGTTAAGAAGCTGAACATCGGACTGCGCCACAGTGTTCTCGTTAGTCGGGAAACCGTCTCCAGCGGAGTCACCATCTTTTGTTTGGTCAGAAAGTAGTGCGAAGTATAATTCTTTGAGTGGATGAAAAAGTTACAATAGAACGATTCTGATTACAAAAGAGGGGAGAATAACTTGTTCTCCCTTTTGTTTAAAGTTGGGTTCTTCGTGTGGCGATGGAGAGTGATTCTTATTCTCCGTTAATCGACCGAAATAACAATCTTCTCTTGGGATGCTCTCAAAGATCAATCAGAAGGGGACTCTGTTTTCACATACTAAGTGTTTAGAGTTCACTGATTTCTCCTTTCTGAAAAAAATGAGGAAAGAGAAACTTTTGATTGAGAGCTGAGAATTCTCAACCTAAAAGCATCTTGCTTTCCTCTTGCTTTCAGAAAGGAGAAATCAGTGCTCTAAACACTTAGTATGTTAAAAAACAGAGTTTCTTTTTGAT
Organism: Agave tequilana; assembly: GCA_038442645.1. NCBI lineage: Eukaryota > Viridiplantae > Streptophyta > Magnoliopsida > Asparagales > Asparagaceae > Agave > Agave tequilana. The sequence continues at coordinate 2,491 of JAVJIF010021230.1, forward strand.
TGATCTTTGAGAGCATCCCAAAGAGAAGCTTGTTATTCGGTCGGTCAATAAAGAACAAGAATCACTCTCCATCATCACACGAAGAACTAGCCTTAAACAAAGAGGAGAACCAGTTATTCTCCCTTCTTTTGTAATCAGATTGTTCCATTGTAACTTTCATCCACTCAAAAAAATTTTACTTCGCGTTACTTTTCTGACCAACAGAAAAGGTCCGGCTTGAACTTTGGCCAAGAAAGACGAATACTGTTCCGATCTTTTATCCCAAAAGGGAAGGCCCATGACTACTATCATCAAACTCGGAGGAGTTAGGCTACGTGTCAACTCCAATCCTCGGGCTCCGAGTATGAGGAATCATTATATCATGATCACTCATCAGGAACGTCATCATGGGAATCAGATACAGTGTCGACACTATCTTCAAAAATCTTTCAGTGAATATGGTTTCAACTAACTATCCTTAGGATGAAGATGAAGATGAAGAAACGATCCAGTCAGACACCGATCCCTAGATCAAACATCTAAATACTCTTTGGGATATTCACTTCAAGCAGAGTGAGCCACTCACAACTGATAAAGTGTCAGATCAACCAGGAGATGACGTTAACCTCAAACCCTTCTTCATAAGTGAGAGCTTAACACTCTCCGAGAAAGAAGACCTAATACATCTTATATAAGAGTACATAGATGTCTTCGCTTAGAACTATGAGGACATGTCCAGACTTGATCCTCAAGTGGCTACACATCGCCTCAACATCAATCCAGACGTGAAACCAGTCAAACAGTAGCAACGATGGTTTCGTCCAGAAATAATAAAGGCAATTGAATCAGAAGTTATAGACTCCAGTTTCATCAGGGAAGAACAACACTCTGACCGGGTAGCCAACATCGTACCCATCACCAAGAAGAATGGGAAGATCCAGATTTACATCGACTTTCACGAGCTGAACACTGTCTATCCCAAAGGCGAATTCCTTCTCCCGATCACGGATGTTATGATTGACAATACGTGCGATTTCGCGAGGATGTCTTTTATGGACGGATTTTCAGGATACATTAAATTAAGATGGATGCACCCTGAAGATGAAAAGCATACATCTTTCAGAACTCCAATAGGGGTGTATTGCTACACCGTGATGCCCTTCGATTTGCAGAACATAGGCACGACATATCAACGAGCAATAAATACAATCTTTCACGAGCATATACGCAAGACCGTAGAATGCTATGGGATGATATTGCAGCAAAGAGCCGTGCCAAAGGTGATCACATTGTAGATCTGAAGAGAGCATTCAACATCATACGGGAGCATCAACTGAAGACGAATCCAACCAAGTCCTTCCTGGAGGTAGCCAGTGGCAAATTCCTTGGGTTCGTTGTGACATCCAAAGAAATCCATCTCGACCTGAAGAAAGTCTGTGCCATCCAGGAGATGCAACCTCCAAGAAATCTTAGAAACCCAGAGGGTTGCAAGGACGACTAGCTTACATCCAGAGATTCATATCGAATCTTTCAGGATATTGCCAACCCTTCAGCAAGCTGATGAAGAAGGGCCTCATTTATTTGGGACAATGCTTGCCAAGAAGCGTTCGAGGAAATCAATCAATACCTCATGCATCCACTCATCCTCACAGCTCTAGTGTCAGGAAGACCCTTCCTGATATATGTTCGAGGTATAGATCATTCTCTAGGAGCCTTACTACCCTAGAATAATGATCAAGGATACGTGCAAGTAATCTATTACCTAAGTAGAATTATGATCAGAGCGGAACATCATTATAACCCGGACAAAAATGAGTGTCTAGCCCTAGTCTTTGCTATTCAAAAAATGCGACACTACCTAGTGGGCCAGACTATTCACATCATTTAAAGTTAATCCTTTAAGGTTGCTTATGATAAAACCATCATCACTAAAAGGTCGATTGGCGAAATAGGCTATATTCCTTTCGCAATACGTGATACAATTCCTGCCACAGAAAGCTACAAAGGATAAGCAATGGCAGACTTTTTAGCTGAACATTCAGACCCAAGAGCAACCAGACTTTACAAAGATCTCCTAGATGAGATCGCTAAAGTCTACATAACCCAAACATCTTTTAAAGAGCAAGTCTAGCAATTATTCTTCAACGGTACATCAAGGATGGGTCCCACATGAAACATTGTCGCTGGAGTGGGGGTAGTGCTCATATTACTATAAAATTCCGTGATCCCTTGTGCATTCTCATTAACCGAGTCATGTTCCAACAATATTACAGAATGCAACGCTCTCTTGATCGAGATGCAAATTGTTGAGATTGAAGACAAAATCCTAAACTTTATTTTTTTCTTAATCATTATAACTGCATGATATGTACGTGTTGGATTTGTTGTAACAGCCGTGATCACCGGTGCTACTTGGTTGGATGATTGTAAGGATCTGTCGTTGTCCATAATTATCCGCGCTGATAGGGGAACTACACATTATGAATGGGGGAGGATGGAACTACATAATTGCCGGTGGAGATCAAGAATAATATGTTGTTGGAGCTTCAAGTTCAAAACTGAAACCTTCAAAAAGGAGAGGATCTTAGAGTAGAGTACAGAGCTGAAGCCTTTGGAATAGAGAGGGTCTCAGAGCAGAGAAGACCCTGAGAAGGTGAGGACTTCGGAGTGGTAAAGACCTAAAAGTGGCAGAATATGTTCCAGGTCGGAAATATCTTCGGGGTGGAGGGTAACTCCAGGAAGGCCGATGTGGCAGAGACTTCGGGATAGAATCTAAGAGTTTTAGATGTCCTGGAGAAACCCTTATGTAATTGTGTACACGTGTCATCGTCCTGGTGAGGTTCATATTTTGACCACTACCGACCCCTACCGGGATCATGCATGTATCTGCTTACTATATTGATGGCTTGTGACAAATCAGGTCTTGTATACACCATAATATACATCAAACTATTCACTGCACTGTACGGTACGTGAGACATATATTCATGTTCTTCAATCGTAGTAGGAGATATAGTAGCTCTAAATTGAAGTGAGGAGCCAGCAATTACTTACAGACTTCCGCTCACCATTGATATTGAACTTTTGAAGTACCATTTGCAAATACCCCTTCTTTGTCTAGCAAATCTTGCCACTATCTCTGTCTCTCTCAATTTCCATGACAAGTACCTTCTTTACCTCAACTAGATCTTTAATCTTGAACTCGAAAGACAACTGTTTCTTCAATCTATGGATCGTTGATCTACTCTTGGAAGCAATGGGCATATCATCTATATATAGCAACAAATAGATATACTCTCCACTTGGTAACTTGTTGTAGTAAACACATGGGTCATATTTACTTCTTGTATAATTCTTGACATGCATAAAGCTGTCAAATCGCTTGTACCATTGCCTCAGCGATTGCTTCAGCTCATATAGTGACTTCTTTAGCTTGCAAACTAGATTTTCTTTACCTGCAGCTTTAAATCCCGCTGGCTGAGTCATAAAGATCTCCTCATCATGATCACCATGGAGAAAGACGGTCTTCACATCAAGCTGATCCAACTCCAAGTCATACTGCGCCACCAATGCCAACAATATACAAATGGAAGAGTGTTTTACAATGAGTGAGAAGACCTTATTGTAAACAATAGCTTCTCTTTATGTGTAGCCTTTTGCTACCAATCTAGCTTTGAAGCGAACAATAACTCCATCTTGAGATCCTTGCTTCTCCGCATACACCTACTTGCAACTAGTTACCTTTTTTCCTTTGGGAAATTCTGATAATTCTTAAGTGTCGTTCTTCTAAAGAGAGTTCATAGCTTCCTTCCACATCTCAAACTCAGAACTGATTCCTCTTCTTTATATGTAGATGGAAGTAGATCACAATCATATTTGTAGTGAGCCATGGGGCTTCTGTGGGTTTATTTTACCTTGTCCAGCTGCAACAGAATCTTGAACCTGACCTATAACCTGTCCTTGATTCTAAGTGTCTTCAGTATCCTCATTGGCTAATGATTCTCATCCCATGTCATTGTCGGTGGAATCTCGAGCGATACTGAACTACATGGAGTACGTGGAGTAGCACCACTCTCAACCTGTTGCGACACCTCTGTGGTCTTCTTACTCTCCACTTGCTGAGAATCGGTAGGCATCATCATTAAAGCCTCATCAAATGTGACATCACTATTCAAAATAGTCTTCTTGTCTTTCGGGTCTAATATTTTGTAGCCTTTAAGACTTCTTTTAAACTTCAAAACACAGATTTCTTTGCTCTTGGATCCAACTTGTCTTTTTTGACGTGGTAGTTTGGCCGGACATTCAAATATCCTAAGCGAATCGTAATCTTGAGCAGCTTCTCCTGACCAAACCTCCATGCGAGTTTTACCTCCTATCATAGACGATGATAACCTATTGATGAGATGGCACACATACATCAACGCCTCAGTCCAAAAAGATTTTGATAATCTAGAATTTGATCACATACATCACACCTTCCCCAACAAGGTACGATTCATCCTTTCGGCCACCCCATTCTATTGCAATGTTTCTCTAACTGTGAAGTGTCTCTCTATGCCCTTGTCATGGCATAGCTGTAGGAAAGGATCACTAGTGTACTTACCACCATTATCCGAATGAAGTACCTTGATCTTCCTGCGTGTTTCTCCGTATGCTTCTTTCACTCCACTTACAAATCTAGGACTTTTTCTTTGTCTCTCATAGTGTACATCGAACAATGCTTAGAGAAATCATCAATAAATATCACAAAGTGATGTATACCTTCAAGTGATACCATCTTGGTAGGTCTCCCAATATCCATGTGAACGTAATTAAGAATCCCCTCTGTACGGTGAATAACGGTACCAAACTTCACATTGATCATCTTGCCAATGACGCAATGTTCACAAAACTTCATTTTGCAGATCTTGGCATCCTTCAACAATCCTTTCTTCGTAAGAGCTTGCAAAGTCTGCTCACCTATTTGTCCCAGCCTCATATGCCATAGCCTGGTCAAATCATCGTCTGAACCAATTGAAGTTGATAGTTATCCTATAATAGTATTACCCTTCAAGGAATAGAGGTTATTACGCTTGACATCCTTCAACAGAACCATAGAGCCTTTGAGCATCTTGAGAACTCTGTCTCTACTAGAAACTCTAGACCATATGCATTCAAAGCTTTCAATTGAGATAAGGTTCTTCTTCATCTGAGGAATGTATCTCACATCTTTCAGCTTCCTCACTATCCCATCGAACACTTTGATAAGGAATGTACCTACTTTATCCATGCTTCAGGTAAAGTCGTCACCCATCCGCACCAAACCATTGTCTAGCATCTCAAAGCTAGCGAACCAATCTCGCTTGGGGCAAACATGGTAATAGCTCCCATATCCAATATCCACTCAGAATGTTTGAGTAGCAACTGTATGGGTAGTGATTGTAAGTGAATCAACTGATGAGCCAGAATCTGAACCATCTACTTGTGAACTTTTCACTTGTGCGATATTTACTTCTGGCTTTGACTCCTTCTTGCTTTTGAGCTATGAACAACCAACTTTCCAATGCCCTTCTTTGCAGATAGCACAAAAAAATTTTCTTCGAATCAATCTACACTTCGATCTTCCACGATCACCTTTGCCCTTCCGATTAGAACTCCTTCCTCTTATAGTCAACGCCTCTACTGATGTGCTATTAGAGGACTCTTTGTCCTTCCATTTTAGTTCATAGTTCACAAGAGCAATAGATAATTCATTGTAGCTAAGGGATTAATTACTATTGATTAAGGTGAGATGAATGTCTCATAATCATCATCCGAAAGAGAGCCCAATAGGATCTAGGCCTTATCCTTGTCCTCGTCCTTGATCACTTCAACCATACTAGTTATGCCTGCAAAAAACTTTGTGTAGTGTTCATATGCTCGCCGATGAAAATCCCCTTTTTCGACTGAAAACTGTACTCCTCTTGAGATGCAAACGGTTCTCGATGCTTTTCATCAGATACTTGCTCTCTAAGATCTCTCAAATCTTTCTTGCAAAGTTTCTATCATCACATAATACTTTATATCCTATGTCAAAAAAGATTTGATGATGCCACACGTTGTCCGGGTTCATCTTGTCCCAATCTTTCTCCGAGATCTCCTTTGGTTTCTTCTCAAAAAGATGAGAAATCTTCCAAGTCTGATGCAGTCAGCACATCCATCACCTCGCATTTCAACATATCGAAGTTGATTGTGCCATCAACTTCACCACATCGATCTTTGATTGGTGAATATTAACGTTCTTTACCGTTGATTGATTGATTTTGGCCATATTCTCTAGAAAACGAAACACAACTGCGAAAATCAGTCAGAGAATAAATCCAAAAGATAAAGGTCGAAACTTTACCTCCAAACGAAACCCTATATTGGATTTTTGAAAACGATCTACTACACCGATCCTAATGAACCCGGAAGCTCTGATACCACTTGTTGAGTTCTCTGGAGGTTTAGAACCATGATCAGAGTTGCTGAGAATAATCACAAATGCACATACAGAGAACAAAGTAGAAAATACGAGATTTAACAAGGCGACAATTTGTCACGTCTTCAGGGCATAAGGGAGAGAGATCTTATTAATCAAAATTACCAATACAGGGTTACAAATAAGGGTACAACACTCCTCAATATATAGGTAGAGAATTCACGAAGAAAAGAAAACCTGAAACTCTAAAATCGGATCAGAATTCAAATCAAAAACCAATTAAAAAATGTCAGAACTCCAGAGCTATTGACACCTCTAAGAGGCATGTCGACAGACTGAGCTGACCCAACTCTCTGTTGGTCCTCCTGTCTACAGATTGAGCTTGTCTGTCAACTACTATATAAACACCTGTCGACAGCTCCATTTCAGCTGTCGACAAACTGACAATCACAATAACCCTGTTGGTGTATCCATGTATCCGCTGTCAATCGCCACAAATGCCTATCGACATCAGCCTGCTTGTGCCGCATGTTTCTTCTGCTTCTGCTGCTATCTCCAATGGGTTAAAAACCTACCATTTAGATTTTAGATCATCTCCCCATAATTCTCCACCTTGGTAAAGATTTTTAAATCTGAGTTGAACACCAACGAATCACCATGTCAACTCAGCAAACGGGCTGCGTCATTACGGCTGCCTACCATCCCGAAGATAATTTCGACCCGAAGTCACATCTGTCTATCACACGCCGCTTCCCAAAATACGCTGAAGCGGAGACGCGACGAGAATCAGCGACGCATATACGCACGTAAATACCTCACGCTAAGCCGTATAACCTCACCACGCATCACGCAGTCGCGCTACGTAACCCTATACACCTGAAACTAACTATAAATCACACCAGGCTATATCAAACCATAATGAATCATGATTACTGTAATATCACATATAAACATCCACACATTATATCATATAAATAAAGAACTGGAATAACAACTGAATCTGATATATCGAGAATCAGAAAATAACCAGAAGGTAAAAAGATAAGAATACCGAAATCAAATAGGTAGAAACTCTAGCTCCTCGCGAAGCGTATGGTCTCATCGAACAACTGAACAAGATAAGAAAGCGTCCAATATCTGGACGATTAAATCTAGGGTCGTCAAAAAGCGACTCAGTGAGTGTGTGTGTAAAGGAAAGTGCTCGTGCATATAAACAATGTGCACAGAATAATAACAAGATAAACCGCAGACAGAAGATAACTAAATAACATGATAAATAAACAACTGAAGGATAACTGAATAACAACATGTATGAAGATAAAAGGCAACTATTATAATTGTAAACAACTAACTGATATCAAGATGTGTAATCTAGCATATGTCACTAATCTGGTTGGTTATTATTAACCTAACTAATGTAGTACTTTGCTGTATCCCATACCACAGCTATTATCCCACATATCAAACAAAGTTATCATTGATATAATGTCCTGCCAATGTAGTGCATATATTTTGAAAGGGTATCGTGCATGCCCGGTACCACGATCTAACACCCCTAGCGCTGAACCAGGACAAACTGCAAGGCTCTAATAACTGAAGACCACAGCCCCACACGAAAAGACAACTAGTGTGGCGCCGTAATCAGGCATAGCCCTGACAACTGACAACTGAATAAGTAGGTAGCCAGTACTATCTTGGTTCTCCATGGTGGAACCCACAACTCGGTATAGCATAAGAAGTCCTTTCAGAATACACGACATACATCATCAGGCAATTACCCCTGTTTCCCCGGGTTATTGTGTCTTTTATTAATAATAAACTAATGAGTTATTATGAAGAGTAACTGATATCTCCAACAACTAGTGATGTCAATAATAGCTGATAATCTGACAACTGAGTAGCTGACAATTAATATCTGACATCTGAAATAAGATATTAGAGATATAGCCACTAACACAATGGTGTCACTAACAACTGGTAACTAATATAGATATCTATCAACTCCTATAATATCTGAACAAATCATATGATCACCAATCAAGTAGTCTCACCAATAACTGATAAACTAATAACTGGTTTCTAATAATTTTGAAGTACAAGATCACCGATATCGGATGGATCACTATCACAATAGCTCAATCTCTGTTAACTCTATTAACTGAAGTAATCATTAACTAAATATGAAGCACCTGATATATCCTCGAGACAAACTAGGTCAATACATATCGAAATCATATCTAAAGAGGAACATTCTCAAACAAGTGCAATCTAGAATGGTTTACATCTGATACTCATTATCAATAAAATATCATCTAAATAAATCCCAAATACTCAAACTATAAATTCAGCTATGTCAATCCTATCTTAATGAGTTCAAGATCTGATATAAAGAATATAAATTCTAGATTAACTCCAACTCAAGATCAATTCAAATCCCAGTCCAACTTTTCTCACAACTAAAACTGAATCCGAACAGTTTCACATGAAATGATATAAGTCTAATATCTCAATATCCTAACACAAGGTCCATATACATCTGATGCATAAATATAACTAATCTAGGAAATCAATGGATCGAATTCAGTCACAGTCTAAAGTCTTCCAATACTAGGCCTAAGCCAACAACGTCAAACTACCAACACATGAAATGACGTTGATACAAGCTCATACCAACTACATAAATAAGGTGAACAATCACAGATATCTCATGAAGCGATACAAGTAATCAAACTGGTAAAATATAATAGAAAGTCACATGAAATGATAAGAGAAACATGTAAACGCATACCGACAATGGTAAATAAGGAAATAACACAAAAGTAAACTCTCACATGAAATGACGCGGTTCCGAAACCGAATCGCCATCTAGTCTTCACTGCACGAACCAGTACTGATCTACAGATCATTCCATGGATCGATTTTCAAATCGCCTGTATATTGGGTCTATAACGGGCGCAAATCCGAATTGGGTTCGGATCTCCTGCAATGGTTCCAAATCTCACCAAACGAATCCGAAACGCTGCAACACGTAGCCGAACACACAGAGAGGAAGGAGAATCAACACACACAGATAAAACACTAACACACGTACTCATACACGCACGCTACACGCGCATACATACACGGGTACACCCATATACATACATATATACGAGTATTCGCATACATACACCTATATACATACATACATATGTGTGTGTGTGTATGATTACACTTAATATATAAATATAAATATAAATATAAATATATATATATATATATATATATATATATATATATATATATATATATATATATATATATATATATATATATATATATATATATATATATATATATATATATATATATATATAGACACACACACACACATCAACTTACACACATACTCTTGCAAACCCACCCAAACACTATGTAATTAAAACATATGCATGCATATGTATATATATTTACCAACATACTCCTACACATAACAATTACACATATTTACACAAGTACCTACACCTCATTTAAATGCGCACACACTTGCATAATTGATTCAATGCACAAATATATGCAGAGAAGAGGAGGGGGAGGACTCACACAATAGGGTGACTTGCGGCGCGCCGACGGAGGCTCCAGCGAAGGGGAAGGAGGCCGCAGAGGATGTCACGGTTAGAGGATCTCGCCGGGAAGGACGTGGGTACGTTCGCACTCGCCAACGATGATCAACGATGATCCACAGAGAGGTGGAAGATGCCATCCCACATACAATTAAGCACATGTAATATTTACACAATATAATATAAACACATATATATATACAATAATGAAAACACCCACACATCTAAACATACAGGGAGAGGGAAAGAGAGACTCACCGTGATGGCAAGGGTTCGCCCGCGGTAATCGGCGGTGATGGAAGCCGTAAAGGAAGAGGTGCAAGGCCACAACCTGAGGAGTGAGTGGACTACTACTGTTGTACAAAATGAGAAGATTTGTCTTGCCCAGACGTCTGTACAAAATGAAAATATTTTACAAGAGTCGGCTTTTAGTTAGGGATAGCCTAGCCTTTTCCTAGGTATTTCCATCTATTTCCAATAAAAAATATAAAAGATATGGCATCTAACATAAAGAATGCCCATCTCCTTTTGCAACCTCAGTCAATAAATTTTAACATTTAACCTGCCATTTTCCTTCTAGAAGATCAGCTTAAGAAACTACTTTTCTGGATATAGTACAGCAAAGATTTAGTTAGCATTGCTGAGGAGGATGTGCTAAAAAAAACCAACATAATGTGAGCAAAACTTCAAAAAGGAGCAGGTCTGGGGTATGGAGAGACAAAATAAGACAACGCACCTCAAACTTAAGAGTTTTATTATGAAGACGGACAAGGCCAGAGAGAAGCCTAACAACATAATTTGCAGTCTCCTCGATTTCATATTCAGCAAAAGCATAGCCTTTGTGGCGGATGTTTCCTTATCCCGAGGTATATGCAGGTCTACCACACGACTTACCTGGATAAGAATCTCATACAAGACTCTTTCACTCACCTTTCATCCAAATTACCTATGGAGACCGAGCAAGCGGAGTTCGGTGGTGAGAAGATGCTCTGGCAATGGTGGATCCTGACGGATGGTGGCATGGAGGTCGCAGAGAAGACCTGTGGCTCCGGGGGTTATGGTTGGTGGTGGAGCCTGGGCTCGACCTTAGGGTTGGAGGTGGGGTGCGACTGTGAGGAAGGAGAAGGTAGATTAGGTTTAGGGTTAGGATTAGGGTAAAAAGATGATTATATAGGGAGAAAGATGTTGGGTTTGGGTTTGGATCATGAGCTAAAGGATAATGGGTATGGATTGAGAATAAGAAATGATACTACTACTAATAATAATCATCATTAATAATAGCATCAATAATACTAACAATAACTCTTACTAAAAATAATAAATTACAACAATAATAATATTAATATTAACAACATGATATCATCAATAATATTAATAATACTAATAATAATCAACAACACCAAAGATAATAATAATAGTAACAACAATTAATAATAATAGTTAGTAATAATAGTAACAGTTATTCAAAACCATTTTTAATAATACTAATTAATAAAACTAATAATTAGAAATAATAAATAATCATAATCATAATGAACTAGAAAAATAACAACAGTAATGATAATTAACAACTACCATTACCACTAATAATAATACTATTAATAAAATAAATAAATAAATTAATAGCAACACTAATAATAATAACAGTAAATAATAATCATAATGGAAGAATAATAATAGTATTAACTACCACATATAATATCAGTTAATATAAGAATAATAATAGAATTAATAGTAATAAGTAACTAAAAATATTGATAAGAAATAATTGTAATAATATATAAAGCCAAATTATCATTTACTATCTAAAAAATAATTTGCATATTAATAATAATAATAATAATCACAAGAAGAAAAGCAATAAATTAAGTTGATTAAATAAATAAAATAAAAAATAATCAGTAAATCAAAATAAATACTTTAGAAAAATAAAAATACAATATTACTAATTAGGAATATTACACTGTCATTCTGAGGCCTTCACCACTCTGAAGTCCTCACATCCTCAGGGTCTTCTCCACTCAGAGACCCTCCCCGTTCCGAAGGCTTCATCTCCAAAGCTGAAGCTCCAACAATAGATCATCATTGATCTCTGTTGACAGTTATGCAACTCCGTCATCCCTCACATTCATAACGTGTAACACCCCTATCAGCGCGAGCAGTTATGGATAGTGGCAGATATTCCCTGCATGCAATTCCAACCAATCAGTACCGGTGATCACGACCATTACAACAAATCTAGCACATGTGGGTCGTGCGTTACAACAATCCACCAATTTCGCTCCACGCCAGCATCCATATCAGGTATATATTATCCTTATTCTTAAAGGAGAATGGAGTTGTATTGAGCACACACCCTGTTACACTAGCAGTTTTCCTATGCTAGTCCACCACACTACACTTGCAGTTTTCATGTGCTAGTCTATCCCACCAAACACACCGGCAGTTTTTTCTCTACTCGGTCCACCCACCTTTCCTTTCCGACTATTTATTCTCACACCCGAGGGTCTTAGACCGGCACCACAGAAGTGCTCATGATCTGAAAGATGTCTCCTCTGTGTGCTCTAATAAGTCTGATCGGGATCGTCCAGTCGCTTGTAGCATGGATTCATTCACCATATACTGGTGAGATTTTTCCCACCACAGTCTCCGTGCAGTATTGCTCCCTACTTGTAGAATTCTATTAAACTTAAAATGTGGCAATTTCTATATAACAATTTAATTAAATAAATTAATAATTGATAATTGACCAACTTTGATAGAGAAAAAAGTTATATTAAACTATTGCTGGGATACGAAAGGTTAGAGATCAGCCCGTGTGGATATCTTGTGGGTAAACAATTTGAAATACCTAAATTCATAAAAAAAAATCCAAAAACAATGCTTTACAGTGCCCAATTGGGATGAGGTACATCAAAAGTAAATAAAAATGGAAAATTTCTAGAGCAAGACTACAAGAATATCACCAATTATTGCTTACCATAATCACTAGGGGTGAGCAGTTCTTAGTTTTACCCGAATTAACCGACGAATAATCGAAACCCAAACCCGTTCTGACCCGAACCGCAGTCATTCGGTAAGAGAGAGGATCAGCCAATCAGTCTCTCTCACTCTCTCATTCTCTCGAATCTTAACCCTAATCCCTATTTTCCCTCCGTCTACGATCATCTCCTCGCATCGTCGATCATCTCGAAGGCTCTGATCATCTCCTCTCGTCACCGATCATCTCCTCTCGTCGTCGAACAACTTGATCTCTCTGATTATCTCCTTTTGTTACCATTTATCTCGATTTATCCGATCATCTCCTCTCGTCGTCAATCATCTCCTCTCGTTGAATAAGCCCGACCGCTACTTCTTCGTCAATCCCGATCGTGGCTCCTTTGTCAAGCTCGACTACCGATCAAGCTTGACCGCCGCTCCTTCATCAAGCCCGACCGCGGCTCTTTTGTCAAGCTCAACTGCCGATCAAGCCCGACCGTCGCTCCTTCATCAAGCCTGACCGTGGCTCCTTTATCAAGCTCGACTGGCGATCAAGCCCGACCGTCGCTCCTTCGTCAAGCTCGACCGCGCTCCGCCGATCAAGCCGGACCGCCGATCAAGCTGGGCCGCCAATCAAGCCCTCACCTTCTCCTCCTCACTCCGAAAACCATGTCTCCTCCTCCTTTGCTTTCGCAATCCATTGAGGTAAATCCCCTGAATCCATTCCCTGATCAACTAACTGCGTAGCAATTTGTAAATAATGTACTGTTTTTTTTAATGTCTCAAATTTTTGATCCTTTTAATGTACTATTTTTTTTAATCCTTATAATGTAGAGCTCAGTTTTAATATACATTTTTTTTTCTTGTCTCAAAAATGATCTGTTCCCCCCTAATTTATTATTGTTATTATAATTTGAATTGTTGTAGGAGAAAATCCTCATTGTCTCTAAATCAATGATCCAATATATATGAATTTGAATTGTTGTTGCCTCTCAACTCTTGTTGGGATTCTTGGAATTCTGGGAATACTTATGTATGAGTAACTGAGCAACACGTATCACTTTTGGTCTTATCAGTTTATATAAAATGATTATAAGGTTTGTAAGAAGCAAGATAATGATTTGGCATGCAACCATTTTATGTCCTTATTTGAATTTATACACATGTAGGGAGAAACATGCATCTGATTTGAGCATTTATCTGTGTTGTCATTTGCATAATTGTTCATCAGATATATATTGTTTCTTCTAAAATGTGATTTTTCTTCTGGAATGTGATTTCCATGTTATGTTGATAATTCACTCGCAATTTGGCTTGCATTGAATAATTTCTTCTGGAATGTGATTTTAATTTGTAACTATACATGATGCAATTTGTGAGCTTATTTTAATTTATTTGTAATTTTATAGGTTACACAAGGAGATAATGTAAATAAGAATGATGTGATCCTTGTGAATGGCAACAATGCTGGTCAATCGACTCAAACTCAAATCGATCTCACTCTCCAAAATGACCAAATATCGCAAACTCCAGCAGACCAAACCCAAAGTCGAAGGTTCCAAGTTAAAAGAAAAGCGATAGAGCCAAGGTCAGATGTTTGGAATCATTTTTCAAAAGTTTTTGAGGATGGTATTTTGGTATTTGCCATATGCAATTACTGTAAAAGATCATTTGCAGCACATCCTCAGTGAAATGGTAATTGGTCAGTTGCCCTTTCTCGCTTTCACTTTTTAAGTTGCTGAATTTATCATTGATGATAAGTATTTTTTTGCTTCCACTCTTCAAGTTTATGCTTTTGATGGTAACTTTTTATCTAGATTTATGCATGCAATTGACACATGTTTCTTTCTTCTTCTTGTTTTTTTTTTTTTTTTGCTTTTTCTATGGCTCTGTGACAGTGTGGCTATGCGTAAGATGAGGACTGAGGTAGAAAAGAACATGAAGAGGATAAAAGTGTTGGATTTTTTGATTTGATCCACACATACTGTAGTTCAAAATTCGGTTCAAGTCTAGTTAGCTAATATGGAGACGTTAAAAACTGTGTGGGTTTTAATTAAAGATAAGATTCAAATGGGTTATTGGTTAACCCATTTAACAGAAAGTGATTATCTCATATTAAGTATTATCTTCATAATGGGAAGGATATAACTACCTAACAGATAAGATACATTAGTATCTATTTATATGGGAAGTCCCTATCTCTACCCAGGTGCATTCATTCTTCTCCCATCGAAAGCAAGGGGTCATGAGAGAGAAGGCTTTCAAATTCGATTCTAGTTCATCTTCATTTCATCCTTGCTAAGATATGTGATGAGATCAATAATTTTTTTGAATCATGAATCACATGCTAAGGTTTAAATATTGAATAAGATTTAACAATGGTATCAGAGCCAGATTGGGCATTGATTCATGATTTCAATTTCAATTTTAATTGCTAAAGAGTCTTTAATTTAGCAGCTGTATGTTGATATGTTGTTAATTTCATGATATGCTTAGCAAGCTCACATATTTATACTTGGTCCTATATTTCTCATCAATCAAATGTGCTATGAATGCAGATCATAATTTTCCTTTTCTTGAATCAAATGCATATACAGTATGAAGACCTATTTAGATCCAACATTCTTGTGGTAGGAATTGTTGATTTCATTTATTTTTAAGTTTGCAACCGTATAATTCAATATTCAAGTTGCTGATCTGTAAATTCATACTACAACATTATGAGATATTATACAAAATTACATAAAGTTCATAGATCAATTCATTTATTCCTAGCCCTCTTGGGAAAGTACCGTATCTGTTTTACGTTGTGAAGAAATTCAAGCCTCTCAAGTTTAACTGGACTCTGATTTCTCATTAAGGTCATGATATCAAACAAATTCATTTTTAAGTTTTTATTGTTCTTGAATAATATTATATTCAGCAAATATGTAATGCAAAGAGATTTTGTTTTGTTTGGATCTAAAAGTTTTCACGAGATTCTTTACAATATATCTTATGGTTATCGGTTTTGTCATGGTGATGTTTTGCATCTTAAATCCATTTTCGTCCTAGTTCTCATTCGGCGTTGAATAATATGTTGAAAATTTCTGAACACAATATTTTGAGTTCATTAATGATATATGATTGGTTTAACCTGTGAGGGTTTAGGTTAGACTGTAAAGTGACCTTTTAGAAAGCCATGATCGAGGCAGGATGAGAGTCGACCCAAAGGTAACCTTCTTATTAAGATCGTGAGTTGAAATGATCACCAGTTACACTAAATTTTTGAAAACTACTAGCAGACCCAAAGGAGGCTAGAAAAGTTTTAGGTTTTTGATGGGCATGATAATTTGCAAGTGTTAGGAAGGATAAGATAACCCTAGACCCAAAGGTGAGAAAGTGTTCATATTCAACCTAATACTCGTAGATTAGTCTTGTGAGTGATATTAGTCACAATTGAAAAGTGTATAGCATCTCTAACACTTGGCCCAAAGGTGACGTAGATGATGCATCTCACTTTGTTCTGCAGGATTGTGAGCATTTTATGATAAAATATCCTGGCTCTTACTAACCTTAGATAAGAATGAGTATGCAAATTCTGCTTATTGAATACAAAATTAAAGCATGTATCAGTTAAAATTAAAATGCATGCAAGTTAACCTTTTCTTTAAGGTATTAGATTAAAGTGCCTTTGGAGAGTATACACAAACTCTCAAGATAGTTTAGACTAGGCATGGGTAGGCATCATGCCTTATAATCTTCACTCTGGGTATAAAGTGTAATACCCTGTTCCCAGAATACGTACTTAGTTGCGTATTCAGCTTTTCGACCGTATTTTTCGATTTACTTCTTGTATTTGACCGATTTCACTTTCAAATATCATTTTCCAATATCTTAGATTTTCTATGATTTTCTGGATTTTTCCTGAATTAAAATAAATTTCTTCAAAACCGGTGTCGACCAGTGTCGCTGATCGATTCCTGGATTTTTATTTTACAAACGGTTAAGAATTTCTAGAAGAGTCTTTAGACCTTATTTCTTAGAATGATATTTCCTACTTAAATACTTTTTCTGAGAATTTTATGAATTTATGAAAATTTCAACGGAGTCGGTAAATTACTGATTCCGTGATTTTTAGTTTTAAAACTATAAAGTATTTCTTCAAACGGATTTCACTATACGTCTTCATATATTATTATTGATTTTTGGTAAAATTTACGAGTCGTTCCGAGATACTTGAAATCCGGACGATTTCGGTATTTTCTGAAATGTTTTCCGCATACTTGATTTAAACCTAGGAATCCATGTTTTCAATATTTTCAATTTCCAAGTTAGAGTAAATATCTTCCTTTATTGATTTCTTTCCATTTTTCCTTTTCCTTTATTCCTCTTTCTCAACAACCACAAATTTTTCCCATTTTTCCAAAAATACAAATCTCTTCCAAAATTCCAACTCCACATAATCTCACCAACCCCCATTTAATGCACCTCTCTCTCTCTCTCTCCCATGGCCGGCCAAGTGGCCAAGGAGAAGGACACCCATCCCCTCTCCCATTTTGCAATAAACCCCCTCACATTTACACTATTTACATCTCCTTTACAAAAATCAAATCCTATATAAACTTCCCTTTACAATTCTTTTCTCTTTTTTCTTCACTTCACCAAGAGATTAGCCCTCACCTCTTCCTTCTCCATCTCAAACTCAACCCTAACTCCAAGAACACCACAAGATCTTCACCTCTAGCTCAAGCTACTGATTTGGAGCTTGGATCGTAGCTCTTTTCGTCGCCAAGGATCACATAGGTGCCATTTGACGACCACACTCTTCCCGGACTTTTAAAGCTTCAATCGAACCTTTCCTAGTGAGTATATCTACTCACCAAGACTTGTGAACTCCTTTGTGTACTTGTGTTGACAAAATCATGCACACTTGTGACATAAAAATCATATTTTTAGACCCTCAAACAAAACCCTAGAAATCTGTTCTGTTTGCTGTTTTCCCACGATTAGTCGACTAGACCTAGGGACTAGTCGACTAACCCACCTTAGTTGAAACGTAACATTTTCTGATTTCACAGTTTTAGTCGACTAGATCCTATTATTAGTCGACTTAGGACCCCTAGTCGACTACCCATTTCTCCCCAGTCGACTCCTGTTCTCCTGAAATAAAACATCAACTCTCTGTATCTCAGACTTAGTCGACTTAGGTATCCATTAGTCGACTAGTAGTTCCCTGTTAGTCGACTACCCTTACAACCCTAGTCGACTAACTTTCCCTGAAACAGAACCCAACTCTCTGTTTCCCAGTTTTAGTCGACTCATCCAGACTAGTAGTCGACTTAAGACCCCTATTAGTCGACTAACCCTTCCACCTAGTCGACTAATTCTGACTGTTTGACTTGGTTGATTCTGTTCTGAAATTTGGATCTTATTGTTGATACACGTGTGGCATATTATTCTTGTTCTTGCTTCTTAACTGGTACTACATGACATGTTACTTGATAGACATTATCTCATATTACTTCATGACTTGTTATTACATATCATCGCTCCATAACTTGTTAAAATGTGAATATCACCACTTATCATGCCATCACTTGAACCAAGCATGATACACTTGACTTTTGCATAAAATGGACCAACTTACACATGGGTCGGGGGAAAAACATGCGGATATCGATATGTGTTCGTGTTTACAGTGGCTTTTAGGAATGTTGTGCAACTCATGTTCCGGTCTGACCTGTGGGCCTCCAGGGGACCGAGGGGAGTGCTTGCTCCCTCTATTACTGGTACCATCATGATAAGGGCATACATAAGTCCCTCCTGTTTAGCCTAGCGGCTGGCTTCCGTCACCAAGCAACGGAACAATCCTGGACCGTTATCCCGGGCATGTACGGGGTCCACTGTAAACATAGTTCGTCGATACAACCGCTGATTTCCAATAACAACCTTGCTTTACTAGGATATGGATCTATGTGCTCTGGGACGCTGGGTTACATAGTTAGATATCACAGTAAGACAAGTAATAATAATAAGATGTTAACTGTAAATCTAATGTATTAGGACTTTATCTCTTCATGCTTTTTATACTTGTTAGCTGATATTCCTTATATGGTTTCATACTACTTATTCATGTCTCTTAGCCACTTGGCTGTAGTCCGTTTATTGTTTATATGTCTTGACTCCTTGGATTTGCATATTCAGATTCCGAAGCTTGGAACGAAGTGGAGCCATCCACAGAGGACCAAGCTTACTTTAGCGAGCAGGCGGACTAGTTCCAGTCCCTTCGTGCCAGACTTACCTTTTGACTCACGAGATCCTCTTTCTACTTGTGAGCTTTTTGTATACATATTTGTATATATTTCTTTTGGACTTGGTTATGATGTAATACACATGTATTGTGTAATACTTTATAATATCCTGTGATAACTTTGTATGTGTACTTCTTGTGTTGGCATATGTATTGATACCACGCTTTGTCGTGTACTCTGTTTCTTGTTGTACTTTTTGCTTAGCGTATATACGTGTGGGGCAATTTCTGGCCTACGTATATACGTCGCAGTGACGTCCCCGTATCCGTGGAATCGGGGCGTTACAGGTTGGTATCAGAGCCTAGGCTCTCACACCTGAAGTACAATCGAGCGGCAAATTTAATAATTTGCTGATGCCAACTACAATATACAAAGTTATTAAGTCCTCCTTGATTCCTTCTTGATTCCTTCCCTTGTATCCTAAACTCCTTCCATTTGTTTCCAAATTCCAGTTATCTTTCCCCAACTCGGTATGGAGCGAAGGACGGGCCGTAACCACTCGGGGCAAGCATCGAATGGACCCACAGGGGAGAATGTGGATATTTTGAGGGTCATTCAGACCATGATGGAAAACCAGCAGCAGCAGACTGAACTCCTCAGGCAAGAATTGGCAGCACCGAAGGAACAGAGGCCGGGGAATATTTCAGATTTCAGGAGGCTGCAGCCAGCCATCTTCACGGGTGGAGAGAAACCATTGGATGCTGAACAATGGTTGACGGATACCACAGATCTGCTGAATGCAGCCAGGGTACCAAAGGAGAACCAAGTTGAGGTCGCCAAGATTCAGTTGAAGGATATAGCCAGTGTTGGCCCAATGGCCTTCCACTCTAGTTTTGATGATGATCAACACTCATGTAGTTATGTTTACTAATATTCTTGTGTTTCTAAGTTTCAGATCATTAACAGGATATTAGTTGGTGATTAGCTTCAACAAGATGTTTAGAAGCTTATCATGATGATTCCGGTGCCAAAGCTTAAAGATCATACCTTTGCACTTGGAGAATCACGGAGTTTGGAGCAAGTCTACTTGAAGATGAAGATCATCAAGAAGACTTAAGTATCTAGTTTAGATTATGAGTTTTAGATCCATGTGTAAAGCTTAGTTTAGTTGATATGCTCAAGTGCACAAATCACACACGTTTTATGATTGAGTTTTGGTTTTCATGAATAATAGATCAAAACAAGTTTACATATGATATATGTATAGTAGATGTTTTCTATTTATACATACATGCTTTAACTTGGTAAACAAACTTATTTTGACTATCCTATTCATGTTTTGGAAAAATCAAGTTTGACAAAAATACAGGATTTGTTTTTGATAAAATTTGCAAGACACAAAAATGAATTGATATGTTGATATATTGTCTTAAAATTTTATCACAGGTTTATGTTTCAATATAAAATGACAAAACAATTTTTATGGAATTTTCAGAAAAGATAAAAGATTTTTATAAAATATTTTTTCCAAAAATTCTGACCTTGATTTGTGCTGACAGGCTGGTCGGTCGACCGTGTCGGTCGACCGCACCAAGGGGCCGGTCGACCGACCCGGTCGACCGACGTGCACAGACGTGCACGTCTGTTAGGCACAGATCCGGTCGACCGGGTCGGTCGACCGATGTGAGAGTTCTGCTCTCTGGAAGTTTTCGGTCGACCGGGCCGGTCGACCGGGCCGGTCGACCGATAGTGCCCAACGGTCATATTTCTGACCGTTGGCGGTCGACCGGGCCGGTCGACCGGTGGCTGTCAGAACTGCCACATCAGCCTAACGGCTAGTTTTCTGTTTTGGCCTATATAAACCCCATTCCTTTGGGATTTTGGCTAAGGTTTTCAAGAGAAAAATTTCAGGTTTTCTGAAGAGTTTAAAAGAGTTTTAAAAAGAAGTTTTTGGGCTTTTAGCTTCTAATCTTTATTGTTTTGGGTTTTTTGGAAAAATCAAAGAAATAGGAATTTGGGATATTTGTATTGGTTTTCATTCTCCATCTTTTACAAGAATTTCCCAAGTGTTTTCTTTGTTGCTTGTTTTCCAAAACACCTAGTTTCCACTTGAGCTATATCTTCTATCCTAAGTTATTAGGATCTTTGTTTTGTGTGGAAAAAGAAAAGAGAAAAAGAAAGAAAAGAGAAGTTTGTGGTTGTGGAACCACTTGTTGTAAACCCTCCTTGCTTTTGTGAATCCCTCTTCGGTAGAGGTGATCGGAGTGGTATTGTGATTGGTTTGTGAGCCTCTTAGGTAGAGGTGGTTGTTGTATTTGGCTACGGGCCGTATCCCTCTTCGGTAGAGGTGGATTGTGGTTGTATAGCCTCGGTGGCTTTGTAAGGTTGAGAGAGGAGTTTGGTACTCCTATAGTGGATTGGGAAATCCTACACGGTGGTGTAGGCGGGGATGTAGAGCTAGGGGCTCGAACCTCGAAACACATCTTGGTCTTTGCGTTTGATCCAATTTCTCTCAACTCTACTCTTTTTACATTTGTGCAAGCATCATCCATTCATATCTTCATATATACTTGTTTGTGTTTTGAGCATTGTTTCATTTTGCCTTGCATATATTTCTATTGCAATTCATCTATACTTGCTTGGCTTAATTGTGTGCATTGTATTGCTATATCCTTGACTGCTTGGATTGCTTGTGTGTGTGTTTCATCATAGCATTTCATTCTTTACTTGTTCGATCATATCTCATACAACACGGTTGCATTGCGCACCTCTAACCCATTCAAGGGGAATTGGGAGGAAGGAGTTCAGAACCTCGAAAGGGGTATTCGGCTCTTAGTCGTGTTTTGAGAGATCGTTGCATCACTCATATTCACTTAAGTTTAAAAAGATCATTAGTTTAGCATTTACACCTATTCACCCCCCCTCTAGGTGTATTTCAATTGGTATCAGAGCTAGTGCTCCTGATATTAGGCTTAACATCCTAGGAGTAAGATCCATTTGCTTGCTAATCTCTTGTTTGCATTTGTTGTTTGCACACATATAGTTTACCATGGCCTTCATGACCCCACCTTTGTATGACCCTTCTAACATTCATGTTTGGAAGATTAGAATGACCGTTTATTTACAAACCCTAAGTCATAAAGTTTATCTTGCTATTACCAAGGAATCCTTCCTTAGTGATTGCAATCATATAAGGGCCAATGCACAAGCCCTTGAGGCTATTAGAAGCACTTTACCTAAAGATTATCTTATGCGTGTTTCTAATATTGATTCCGCTTTTGCAGTGTGGAATCTATTGTCAACTACAACCACCACCTCCGAGCTTCAAGCACAAATCCGACAAGAAGAGGAATCTAGTGGAGAGTCCGAATCTCAATGCTACATGGTCCAAGGGAATGACTCCCTTGAGGTACAATCGGAAACCCACTTAGATAGTGATGATGCTAGTTCTTCATGTGATGATATTGTTGATCCCCATGCCTTAAATGAAGAACTATCTATTGTTTGTGAAAAATTAATAGAAAAATATAAGATTTTGAAAAAGAAAAGTCTAAAAATTGAAAAAGAAATATTTGTTTGCATTCTAGACTTGACATTGTTTTGCAAGAGAAAGAGGAGGTTTCTAATGAAAGGGACTCATTGAAATCTCAACTTGATCTTGCACTTAAAGAAAATAACTTTTTGAAAAATAAATGATTGCCATGTTCTTTTGAAGAAAAATGAAACGTTAACTTCAAAAGTTGAATGTGTTTTAAAAGAAAATGATTCTTTGAAAAGAGAAATTGAGTTCATTTCGAAAGAATTAGAAATTTGTTTGAATAAGAATAATTCTTTGAAAAATGATATGCCTTCTCATGTTTGCCATGCTAGGGTAGTATCACACACTTCACCTATTGCATGCCACACCTCTTCTTCTATCAACAATGATATATCCATGCTTAAGAAGAAGGTAGATTGTTTGGGCTCCACTATGAGCCAATGTGCCATGAACCATACACGGTTGGAAACTTTGTTTCGAAAGAAACAAGTTCCATCCTTTATGCATACACACCCTTCACGGCATACACATGCTCCTCACGGACACACCCATCACATGTATGCTCATGTGTACACATGTACACATTGTGGACGTAAGGGCCACCTTGCTAAATTTTGTTTTGATAGATTACATACTACTAATTTAGCAAAGAAATTTGTTTGGGTTAGAGAAGGGACTAACCCCCATGGACCCAACAAGATGTGGGTACCAAAGACCACCCCTCCTATTGTTTTTGATGTAGGTGTGGGCTCTCACATGACGTGAGAGTGATGACACCTTGGAGTGGATGCGTTCCGAACTTAAAGGAAATCAAATTGGATGCATCACTTTCAAGGGAAGATTTGGTGGAGATGACCACCATGTTTTGGAGACAAGGAAAGTTGCTTCTTCGGTTTTGGTAACAATCCTTTACTCCCATTTATTATGTTTACATGCTTTCCACTTCATTGTTTATAGCATGTTTTGATAGTTTATAGCATATTTTTTTTGATGTCTATGGATTAGTATGTTCATTCCATGTTTATTAGATCCTTGACATACATGTATAGTATTTGAGACACATATGCTTATATGAACCCATATTTAGTGATCTCACTTTTGTTTAAGCTATAATGTACATCATGAATCTAATACATGTGAATTTACATAGTAATCATGTTTTAGTTTTATCATGATGACTTTTATATTTGTTTTGATGCTTCATGTTTTGAATATATGTTTAGATGTTTGTTTTCATTAAGACTAGTTATATACTTGTACATAGAGTGGGCTACAAATAAATCTATATATGTTGAGCTTGATTGCTTATTTGAACCCATTAGATGTGCTAGTATAGTCTAGTTTTGATGATTCATACATTTCAAACTTGTATTCCATTTTTGGATTTGTTTTATGATTGTGTGTTTCATTTCATGTATATGTGTATTTTGCCAAACTTGAAGATATACATGTATACCCCTTGAGTCATTTGCCTTTCATGCAAATATCTATTATGGACTCAAAGTGTGTTTAAGGGATATGTATGTATACTTCTTGTGTTGAAAATTCATACATATACCTTGAAATGAAATTTGTCTTGATGAAGATTTAGTTTCTCTTGATTTTGTGTCAATATTTAACTTCATGTATATGTACATCTTATCCAAACTATTGACTATACATGAGTATCCTTTTTGAGCCACGTGCCTTAATGCATATATCTTGTGGACTCTTTATGTTTTGGATATGTATGTATATGTTAGTTTGTATTAGACATACATATGCCTTGAAGATTAGATAGTTTTGATGATTTCGTGTTTTAAGAAATAATTGAGCTTAATGAAATAATTTTCATATTTATGATCTTCATATTTTATTTGTACACTCACATCTATTGCTTGCTCATGTTTTGTTTTCATGAGTCTTATTTATGCCTAATTGTACTTGAGTGTTTGATATGATGTGGATTTCATGTTTAAAACAATTTTGTTTTATTCCTTGCTTGAAGGATTTCGTACTAGTTAATAAGTTTTTCCATTTTAACTAGTTCGTATTCTTCATTTGGTAGTGATTTTCAAACAAAACTACATTTTCAAATCTATTTTTGAAAACCCCTACCATCCAAGGGCGGTAGGATGGGAGATCATGTTCATGTATGCCCTAAATTGAAAATCTTTAAAACTTGAATTATGATTGGGTGGTAGATGATATGAGATATACACATGCTTTTATTGTTATGTCAATTGGTATCATTGAACTTTTCAATTGGTATCATTTTGACCTTTTTGTATACTCATATGTTTATTGTGTATGTATGTTTTCATTTGGTATCATCTATTGGTGATTGATACTCATTCCATTTCATACACATATACTTGTTTTATTTGTGCCTACTATATTCCTATATCTTAGAGCACAAATAGTTGTTTATGCTAGTGCTTGAGTTTCAGTTTGTTTCAATTGACTACTTTTAAATTGGTATCAAGACTATGCATGATTTTAGTTTGTATTTCATAAAGGGGGAGAAAATTTGATTTTGTATTTTAATTGGTATTTGTACTCCCACTCTTTATGATTAAAAGTTGTTATTTTAATTATATGATATCAACATCAAATTTGGTTAAATATATTTAAAATGAATAATTCTTACAATTGGTATCAATGTTTCTATGTAAAATCTTTAAATTGGTAAAATTTTTACAATTGGTATCATATTTGAGAAATTCAAAATTTGGTATGTTTAATTACAATTGGTATCTAAAAAAAAAAAAAAAAATTTGTTTTAAAGAAAATATTCAAAGTTTTGATTTGTATTTCCTATATGTAAGGAGAGCTTAACATCTCTCTTACATATAGATTCATGTTGAGTATATTATAAATTGAGGAGATTGACAACTCTTCTTTATATGATATACGTGTGTAGGGGGAGCTTCACATCTCCTCTTATGCATTACATAATATGTGTTATGTGAATTGGGGCTTGTCATCCCTTCTTCATGTAATGCATATGTGTAGGGAAGCTAACTTAGCGTCTTCCTCTTCATGAATGTATATAGCATATAACATTTATTGATGTTTGTTTATTGGTATCAAGATGCTCCATTGACATATTTTCAATTGATATCACGTTTTTAAAGTCACCCCTTATTGACTTTGTTTTTTTTGTTTTAGACAAAAAGGGGGAGAACTTTGTTTGTATTGTTTTGGTTGACAAAAAGGGGAAGTAAGATTTTTACCCCTCATTTTATTTATGGTTTTTTGATTATTCACCCCTTTGTTGATGATTGACAAAAAGGGGGAGAAGAATTTGAGTTTTGTTTTTATATATGCATAATTGTGTTTTTGCATATACTAAGTTCATGCATAGCAAATAAATAATAAGATATGATGCATGCTTTTGTTTAGTATCATGTGCTTTCATTGCATATATATTATGTTTATTGTGATGCATGAGTTAAGGGGGAGCCTTCTTTGAAGCTTAACTTTAATCCATGCATATATAACTCCATGAGTTTTGTCATCATCAAAAAGGGGAGATTGTTGGCCCAATGGCCTTCCACTCTAGTTTTGATGATGATCAACACTCATGTAGTTATGTTTACTAATATTCTTGTGTTTCTAAGTTTCAGATCATTAACAGGATATTAGTTGGTGATTAGCTTCAACAAGATGTTTAGAAGCTTATCATGATGATTCCGGTGCCAAAGCTTAAAGATCATACCTTTGCACTTGGAGAATCACGGAGTTTGGAGCAAGTCTACTTGAAGATGAAGATCATCAAGAAGACTTAGGTATCTAGTTTAGATTATGAGTTTTAGATCCATGTGTAAAGCTTAGTTTAGTTGATATGCTCAAGTGCACAAATCACACACGTTTTATGATTGAGTTTTGGTTTTCATGAATAATAGATCAAAACAAGTTTACATATGTTATATGTATAGTAGATGTTTTCTATTTATACATACATGCTTTAACTTGGTAAACAAACTTATTTTGACTATCCTATTCATGTTTTGGAAAAATCAAGTTTGACAAAAATACAGGATTTGTTTTTGATAAAATTTGCAAGACACAAAAATGAATTGATATGTTGATATATTGTCTTGAAATTTTTATCACAGGTTTATGTTTCAATATAAAATGACAAAACAATTTTTATGGAATTTTCAGAAAAGATAAAAGATTTTTATAAAATATTTTTTCCAAAAATTCTGACCTTGATTTGTGCTGACAGGCTGGTCGGTCGACCGTGTCGGTCGACCGCACCAAGGGGCCGGTCGACCGACCCGGTCGACCGACGTGCACAGACGTGCACGTCTGTTAGGCACAGATCCGGTCGACCGGGTCGGTCGACCGATGTGAGAGTTCTGCTCTCTGGAAGTTTTCGGTCGACCGGGCCGGTCGACCGATAGTGCCCAACGGTCATATTTCTGACCGTTGGCGGTCGACCGGGCCGGTCGACCGGTGGCTGTCAGAACTGCCACATCAGCCTAACGGCTAGTTTTCTGTTTTGGCCTATATAAACCCCATTCCTTTGGGATTTTGGCTAAGGTTTTCAAGAGAAAAATTTCAGGTTTTCTGAAGAGTTTAAAAGAGTTTTAAAAAGAAGTTTTTGGGCTTTTAGCTTCTAATCTTTATTGTTTTGGGTTTTTTGGAAAAATCAAAGAAATAGAAATTTGGGATATTTGTATTGGTTTTCATTCTCCATCTTTTACAAGAATTTCCCAAGTGTTTTCTTTGTTGCTTGTTTTCCAAAAACACCTAGTTTCCACTTGAGCTATATCTTCTATCCTAAGTTATTAGGATCTTTGTTTTGTGTGGAAAAAGAAAAGAGAAAAAGAAAGAAAAGAGAAGTTTGTGGTTGTGGAACCACTTGTTGTAAACCCTCCTTGCTTTTGTGAATCCCTCTTCGGTAGAGGTGATCGGAGTGGTATTGTGATTGGTTTGTGAGCCTCTTAGGTAGAGGTGGTTGTTGTATTTGGCTACGGGCCGTATCCCTCTTCGGTAGAGTGGATTGTGGTTGTATAGCCTCGGTGGCTTTGTAAGGTTGAGAGAGGAGTTTGGTACTCCTATAGTGGATTGGGAAATCCTACACGGTGGTGTAGGCGGGGATGTAGAGCTAGGGGCTCGAACCTCGAAACACATCTTGGTCTTTGCGTTTGATCCAATTTCTCTCAACTCTACTCTTTTTACATTTGTGCAAGCATCATCCATTCATATCTTCATATATACTTGTTTGTGTTTTGAGCATTGTTTCATTTTGCCTTGCATATATTTCTATTGCAATTCATCTATACTTGCTTGGCTTAATTGTGTGCATTGTATTGCTATATCCTTGACTGCTTGGATTGCTTGTGTGTGTGTTTCATCATAGCATTTCATTCTTACTTGTTCGATCATATCTCATACAACACGGTTGCATTGCGCACCTCTAACCCATTCAAGGGGAATTGGGAGGAAGGAGTTCAGAACCTCGAAAGGGGTATTCGGCTCTTAGTCGTGTTTTGAGAGATCGTTGCATCACTCATATTCACTTAAGTTTAAAAGATCATTAGATTAGCATTTACACCTATTCACCCCCCCTCTAGGTGTATTTCAGCCAGAACTTGGTGGCTAGCTGAGGAGGCCAGACTGGAGAAGCCTGTCACCTGGGACACGTTCTCCAAGAGTTTCTACAACAGATTCTTCCCTGCTACTGCTCAGAAAGATATGGAAGAGCAGTTTATCAGGCTCCAGCAAGGGAGCAAGTCCGTGGACGAGTATGCTGCAGAGTTTCTTAGATTGAGCCGCTTTGCTCCGTACATGGTGACGGATGAGGAGAAGCGGGCAAGCAGGTTCCAGCAGGGTCTGCAGATGGACATACAAGTTTTCCTGATGCCCCAGCAGTTGAAGACTTATTCGGAGGTTCTCACCATAGCTCGAGAAGTTGAGCGTGGGCTTGAGAAGAAGAAAGTTGACCAGATGGGGAACCAGGCCATGAAGAGGCCATTTGTACCAATGGGAAGAGGAGGCCCATATAGAGCAGCGAAAGTTCAGAGGCAACCTTTCAGGCCAGCTCCTTACCAGACGGCCCAACCAGTTTCTTTCTGCAGTTATTGTCAGAAGCCAGGGCATATCCGACAGAATTGCCGGAGGGCAAATGGGTTGTGTTTGGTGTGTGGATCACGGGATCATTCTATAGAGACCTGTCCACACAGGAGATTGGGGATAGCCAACCAGACTTTGCCAGCACTTCCAGGACCCAATGGACAGAGAGTGCTACCAGGGCCACTTGGGCAGAGGAATCAGGGACCAGTGATGAGGAGAGCTCTTCCCCTTCCGCCACAGCATGTTGTTCGCCCAGTCCAGAGAGGAGCCAGGACTGCAGCAGGGCGTGGTAGAGGTCAGGCTTACACTCTTACAGCAGAGGAGGCTGAGACTTCAGAGGAAGTGATAACAGGTAACATCAGAGTTCATTCAAAACCTGTTCTCGCTCTCTTCGATTCAGGCGCATCCCATTGTTATATCTCAGACCATTTTGTGGCTTTGCATTCTATACCTGTTAAATCTTTAGACCACAAATGGGAGATTTGTACAGGGAATGGGGTAGTCATATCTTCTAGAGTCTGCACTGATTGTCCGGTAGAACTATGTGATAAGATCTTGGCCATAGATATGATCGTACTAGACACCAAAGGGTACGACGTAATCTTAAGCATGACCTGGCTCAGTCAGTACCATGCAGTTATTGATTGTAGGGAGAAGAAAATTAATTTCAGAATCCCTCATCAACCGGAGTTCCAATTCAGTGGAGAAGTGAAGTCTACCAAGGGAAAGACTCGGATGACTACTTCGGAGGTTCAGAAGCAGAAGGTACCAGTGTGGAATGAATTCCCAGGAGTGTTTGCT
Organism: Agave tequilana; assembly: GCA_038442645.1. Lineage (NCBI taxonomy): Eukaryota > Viridiplantae > Streptophyta > Magnoliopsida > Asparagales > Asparagaceae > Agave > Agave tequilana. The sequence goes on from JAVJIF010021230.1 coordinate 32,128, forward strand.
GAAATCTCAGGGCTGCCACCTGAAAGGATGATCGAGTTCTCTATTGACACAGTTCCAGGAGCAGCTCCTATATCCAAGGCTCCATACAGGATGGCACCGACGGAGTTAGAGATTTTGAAGAAGCAGCTACAAGAATATTCAGACAGGGGATTGATTAGGCCAAGTACTTCACCATGGGGGGCTCCAATACTGTTGGCAAATAAGAAGGATGGTGGTAAGAGACTTTGTATTGACTATAGGGAGTTGAACAAAGTTACATCAAGAACAAGTATCCTTTACCCAGGATTGATGATCTGTTTGATCAGCTTCATGGAGCCCGTGTATTCTCTAAATTGGATTTACAGTCGGGTTACCATCAGCTGAGGGTGAAGAAGGAGGATATCCCGAAGACGGCATTCAGGACCCGTTATGGCCACTATGAGTTTCTAGTTATGCCTTTCGGAGTCACCAATGCCCCTTCAGTTTTCATGGATTTGATGAACCGAGTGTTCTCGCCCTATCTGGATCAGTTTGTTGTTGTTTTCATAGATGACATCCTGATCTATTCAAAGAACAACAGGGAGCATGCAGAACACTTGAGGATTGTGTTGTAGACTCTCCAGCAGGAGCAGCTTCATGCCAAGAGGAGCAAGTGTGATTTCTGGTTGGACAGCATAGCTTTCCTTGGACACATAGTTTCAGCAGAAGGGATTTCAGTTGACCCCAGCAAAGTCCAGGCAGTGAGGGATTGGCAGATTCCGAGGACAGTGACTGAGATTAAGAGTTTTCTTGGACTAGCCGGATATTACAGACGCTTTGTCCAGGATTTCTCTAGGATTGCAGCTCCATTGACCAGGCTCACCAGGAAAGGGGAAAGGTACATATGGACAGAGGAGTGTACCGCAGCATTTGAGCAATTGAAGCAGAGGCTCATTTCAGCTCCAATCTTGAGGACTCCCTCAGGTAGAGGAGGGATGATCATCTACAGTGATGCATCAGGTAAAGGCCTGGGGTGTGTGCTTATGCAACATGGTCATGTTATAGCATATGCATCAAGGCAACTGAAGACTCATGAGCGGAATTACCCAACTCATGACTTGGAGCTAGCAGCTGTTATCTTTGCCTTGAAGATCTGGAGGCATTATCTTCTGGGAGATAAAGTGTTGATATACACTGATCACAAGAGCCTCAAGTATATTTTCTCACAAAAAGAGTTGAATATGAGGCAGAGGAGGTGGCTTGAACTGATGGCGGACTATGATATTGACTTGCAATATCATCCGGGCAAGGTCAATACAGTTCCAGATGCACTAAGCAGGATGCCAGAGAATAGAATGCTTGTCCAAATCACTCAGCAGAAGGAGTTGATTTGAGACTTCATCAGTTTGGACTTGATGTTAGTTCGAAGGACTGAGAAGGCAGGACAGTTCATGACTTTACAGATTCAGTCAACATTGATTGATGAGATCAGGGAAGCTCAGAAGGAAGATCCCAGGTTACAGAAATTCCGAGCTCAGGTAGAGGCTGGATTGAGGACTGATATCTGTATTCATCCAGATGGTGCCTTATATTTTGGTAGCAGGATTTGTGTCCCTCAAGGAGATGTTAGACAGAAGATTCTGGCAGAAGCACACAGTTCAGCATATTCCATCCACCCAGGGGGAAACAAGATGTATCAGGACTTGAAGAAGCAGTTTTGGTGGAATGCTATGAAGAGGGAGATAGCTCAGTTTGTAGCCAAGTGCCTGGTGTGCCAGCAGATAAAGATAGAGCATCAGAGGTCAGCTGGACTTCTACATCCTTTGCCGATACCCGAATGGAAGTGGGAGCACATCACTATGGATTTTGTCACGGCATTACCTCGTAGTCCCAAGGGTAACAATGCTGTGTGGGTCATCATTGATCGCCTCACCAAGTCAGCTCACTTCATACCATTCAGGGTGGGACAGTCAACGGAGGTCTTGGCAGACAAGTACATGAAGGAGATAGTTCGTCTGCATGGAGTTCCAGTCAGTATTGTATCAGACAGAGACACAAGATTCAGATCTCATTTCTGGGAGAGTCTCCAAGAAAGTTTGGGAACTCGTCTGAAATTCAGTACATCATATCATCCTCAGACAGACGGACAATCTGAGAGGACTATCCAGATTCTTGAAGATATGCTAAGGGCCTGCATGATTGAATTCCAGGGATCATGGGAAGACCATCTTCATTTGGCTGAATTTTCTTATAATAACAGTTACCAGGCAAGTATCAAGATGGCACCATTTGAAGCATTGTATGGAAGGAAGTGTAGGTCACCGATTTGTTGGGATGAAGTCGGTGAGAGGGGACTTTTGGGCCAGAGATTCTGATTCAGACCACAGAGAAGGTCAGAATCATCAGAGACCACCTCAGGGCAGCACAGAGCCGTCAGAAGAGTTGGGCTGACACACAGAGAAGGCCATTGGAGTTCCAGGCAGGTGACCATGTGTTTTTAAAGATATCACCTACCAAGGGAGTTATCCGGTTCGGTACTCGTGGAAAGCTTAGTCCGAGGTACATCGGCCCATTCGAGATCTTGGACCGTGTGGGAGATGTATCGTACAGATTGGCTTTACCTCCATCTTTGGAGGGAGTGCACAATGTTTTCCACGTATCACAGTTGAGGAAATATGTAAAGGATGATAGTCATATTTTGGATCATTCCGAACTGGAACTGCAGCCAGATTTATCATATCAGGAGAAGCCGATGGCCATTTTGGATAAGAGTGTTAAGACACTGAAGAATAAGGCTATACCATTAGTGTTGGTGTCTTGGAACTGGCATGCGCCAGGAGAGGCCACTTGGGAACGAGAGGACGTTATCCGAGAGCGCTATCCTCAACTCTTCACATCTTGATTGGTAAGACTCTTTCCTTCTATTCTTCTCTACCGTTATCTTCCATCTTATCCTTCTCTATCTGTTACTTTTCCTGTTACCTTTCACCTTATGAAATTTTGAGGACGAAATTTTTGTAAGGTGGGTGGATTGTAATACCCTGTTCCCAGAATACGTACTTAGTTGCGTATTCAGCTTTTCGACCGTATTTTTCGATTTACTTCCTGTATTTGACCGATTTCACTTTCAAATATCATTTTCCAATATCTTAGATTTTCTATGATTTTCTGGATTTTTCCTGAATTAAAATAAATTTCTTCAAAACCGGTGTCGACCAGTGTCGCTGATCGATTCCTAGATTTTTATTTTACAAACGGTTAAGAATTTCTAGAAGAGTCTTTAGACCTTATTTCTTAGAATGATATTTCCTACTTAAATACTTTTTCTGAGAATTTTATGAATTTATGAAAATTTCAACGGAGTCGGTAAATTACTGATTCCGTGATTTTTAGTTTTAAAACTATAAAGTATTTCTTCAAACGGATTTCACTATACGTCTTCATATATTATTATTGATTTTTGGTAAATTTACGAGTCGTTCCGAGATACTTGAAATCCGGACGATTTCGGTATTTTCTGAAATGTTTTCCGCATACTTGATTTAAACCTAGGAATCCATGTTTTCAATATTTTCAATTTCCAAGTTAGAGTAAATATCTTCCTTTATTGATTTCTTTCCATTTTTCCTTTTCCTTTATTCCTCTTTCTCCACAACCACAAATTTTTCCCATTTTCCAAAAATACAAATCTCTTCCAAAGTTCCAACTCCACATAATCTCACCAACCCCCATTTAATGCACCTCTCTCTCTCTCCCTCCCATGGCCGGCCAAGTGGCCAAGGAGAAGGACACCCATCCCCTCTCCCATTTTGCAATAAACCCCCTCACATTTACACTATTTACATCTCCTTTACAAAAATCAAATCCTATATAAACTTCCTTTTACAATTCTTTTCTCTTTTTTCTTCACTTCACCAAGAGATTAGCCCTCACCTCTTCCTTCTCCATCTCAAACTCAACCCTAACTCCAAGAACACCACAAGATCTTCACCTCTAGCTCAAGCAACTGATTTGGAGCTTGGATCGTAGCTCTTTTCGTCGCCAAGGATCACATAGGTGCCATTTGACGACCACACTCTTCCCGGACTCGTAAAGCTTCAATCGAACCTTTCCTAGTGAGTATATCTACTCACCAAGACTTGTGAACTCCTTTGTGTACTTGTGTTGACAAAATCAAGCACACTTGTGACATAAAAATCATATTTTTAGACCCTCAAACAAAACCCTAGAAATCTGTTCTGTTTGCTGTTTTCCCACGATTAGTCGACTAGACCTAGGGACTAGTCGACTAACCCACCTTAGTTGAAACGTAACATTTTCTGATTTCACAGTTTTAGTCGACTAGATCCTATTATTAGTCGACTTAGGACCCCTAGTCGACTACCCATTTCTCCCCAGTCGACTCCTGTTCTCCTGAAATAAAACATCAACTCTCTGTATCTCAGACTTAGTCGACTTAGGTATCCATTAGTCGACTAGTAGTTCCCTGTTAGTCGACTACCCTTACAACCCTAGTCGACTAACTTTCCCTGAAACAGAACCCAACTCTCTGTTTCCCAGTTTTAGTCGACTCATCCAGACTAGTAGTCGACTTAAGACCCCTATTAGTCGACTAACCCTTCCACCTAGTCGACTAATTCTGACTGTTTGACTTGGTTGATTCTGTTCTGAAATTTGGATCTTATTGTTGATACACGTGTGGCATATTATTCTTGTTCTTGCTTCTTAACTGGTACTACATGACATGTTACTTGATAGACATTATCTCATATTACTTCATGACTTGTTATTACATATCATCGCTCCATAACTTGTTAAAATGTGAATATCACCACTTATCATGCCATCACTTGAACCAAGCATGATACACTTGACTTTTGCATAAAATGGACCAACTTACACATGGGTCGGGGGAAAACATGCGGATATCGATATGTGTTCGTGTTTACAGTGGCTTTTAGGAATGTTGTGCAACTCATGTTCCGGTCTGACCTGTGGGCCTCCAGGGGACCGAGGGGAGTGCTTGCTCCCTCTATTACTGGTACCATCATGATAAGGGCATACATAAGTCCCTCCTGTTTAGCCTAGCGGCTGGCTTCCGTCACCAAGCAACGGAACAATCCTGGACCGTTATCCCGGGCATGTACGGGGTCCACTGTAAACATAGTTCGTCGATACAACCGCTGATTTCCAATAACAACCTTGCTTTACTAGGATATGGATCTATGTGCTCTGGGACGCTGGGTCACATAGTTAGATATCACAGTAAGACAAGTAATAATAATAAGATGTTAACTGTAAATCTAATGTATTAGGACTTTATCTCTTCATGCTTTTCATACTTGTTAGCTGATATTCCTTATATGGTTTCATACTACTTATTCATGTCTCTTAGCCACTTGGCTGTAGTCCGTTTATTGTTTATATGTCTTGACTCCTTGGATTTGCATATTCAGATTCCGAAGCTTGGAACGAAGTGGAGCCATCCACAGAGGACCAAGCTTACTTTAGCGAGCAGGCGGACTAGTTCCAGTCCCTTCGTGCCAGACTTACCTTTTGACTCACGAGATCCTCTTTCTACTTGTGAGCTTTTTGTATACATATTTGTATATATTTCTTTTGGACTTGGTTATGATGTAATACACATGTATTGTATAATACTTTATAATATCCTGTGATAACTTTGTATGTGTACTTCTTGTGTTGGCATATGTATTGATACCACGCTTTGTCGTGTACTCTGTTTCTTGTTGTACTTTTTGCTTAGCGTATATACGTGTGGGGCAATTTCTGGCCTACGTATATACGTCGCAGTGACGTCCCCGTATCCGTGGAATCGGGGCGTTACATAAAGTGATGGTTTTCACATGGCAAACGTCGTAAAGTATCAGAGTGACATATATGTGAAACAATGCATGAAATATGACGGTAGATTTGCATCATTGTCACACACATATGAGCATCTCTATTAAACCACTTAATTAAAAATCGTTTAAGATTTGACTCAATCATTTATTAATGATACCGGTTATTGGACATGGAATTGTCTTTGAGCCATGATGAGCTTTCTGTACATCTTTGATCCATTGCTGGTGGCATTTTTAATGACTGGGTTAAAGGAATGAATCTAATCCTCTTTTATGTCAAAATTCAAATGGATGATCATCCGTAAATGTAAAGAACCAGAGATATTTTATTTGGTTTTAAACATTTCTTGTATGTGTGAATCAGGTGAGAGATTGTTGGATTTCTTGATCTGATCTACACATACTGTAGTTCAAAATTCGGTTCAAGTAGAGTTGGCTAATATGGAAACATGTAAACTGTGTGGGTTTTAACTAAAGATAAGATTCAAATGGATTGTTGGTTAACCCATTTAACAGAAAGTGATTATCGCATATTAGGTATTATCTCCATGATGAGAAGGATATAACTACCTAACAGATAAAATACATTATATCTATTTATATAAGAAGTCCCTCTCTCTACCCAGGTACATTCATTCTTCTCCCATCGAAAGCAAAGGGCCAGGAGAGAGAAGGTTTTCAAATTCGGTTCTAGTTCATCTTCATTTCATCCTTGCTAAGGTATGTGATGAGATCTATAATGTTTGTGAATCTTGAATCGCATGCTAAGGTTTATATATTGAATAAGATTTAACAAAAAGATGTCTTCTTCAAATCTTCTGCTCAACTACATGTTATCATCACGTTAGGCTGAAGCGGTCAGGTGCTCTCCAAAACTTTTTCTACTTTATGACATTGTAATATTTAACATTTCTCTATGTTGATACTATTCCTGTCTATTCAACTCTTTTCTTTTCTTAAATTAAATGAAATGTTAAGAAAGCTACACTTTTGGTTTTTATTCTATTCCTTGCATTCTACTTACGATAGAAATTTTTTTCCATGGAAACTTTTGTCCTTGTTGGATTTTATAAGATATATGATATATCTTCTAAATAAAAGTATAAATAGTTGTTTTTCGAATAGTAAATGAAGTAATGAACTAATTATGATATCCTAATTGATGGCCCATTTGATTAAGATTGAGATACAATTATGATATTTGGTTACTAGTTTCCTAACCGAAAATACCGCATCGAACCTCAGTTCGGTTCGGCTCCTAAGTCTAATTGATTCAGTTCAGTTTTGTAAAAATCAACAAAAATCGAATTGAACCGACCGATGTTCACCCCTAATACCAACCATGGACCAATTTCTCTGCTTACAGTGATTTGATCGATTAACAATTCTGCTTCATTCGCTATCAGAGTACTTATCATCACCTGCCTTCCAAAACAATACGGCAGTCATCTGCTGCATACTATTCATACGAGCAGAATTTGAATCACAGCCACTTGAACAGCTTATAAAGGCTTTATCAAACCGAGCGAAGTGAGGTTTCTCTCGTGATTCCCGCTTGCATTTTATCCGTCTGTCCTCCAAAAAAGAGAGTCACAGAGAACTGAGAGGTCATCTCCTCCCACCTACTCTCCCCCTCTCCCTCTCCCTCTCCCATCTTCCCACTCCTCCTTCCTCCCCTCTCCTCCCTCTTCTCTTCCCCGCTCGGTTCCACCGCAAGCGGTAATCTAGTTATTATTACATTGCACAGAAAAAGTCCCCATTGGATAGGAAAGAAATGCATATCATCCATCGTTTGATTCAACAAGACTGAAAAAGGGATATATCACATTAATAAAAGATCCCAGATGCAGGAAGAAGAATTTGCTCTTCCTTTCATTATCTTCTGTACTGCAACACAAACCCTTCACGGGAGCTGATGGCCATTTATGCCGGTCTCAAATTAACAGGACTAGAAGTACATGAGACTCGAAATCTTTTTGGTACAGATACAAAATACAAGTGAGAGTAAATGCACTAATCCAGTTAATTACGAAATGAGATATTAGTTCATCAATTAGGTAAAGAGGTCTAAGAATCTGCTTGTAATAATGTACAGAAGATGAGATTCTTGAAAGAATCACATAAAGTTCCAGTATCTGAGCTTACAGGGGAGCGGACACTGTACATCGTCGCATGCCAGAAGCGGAAATAGCCAACTGCTGTGACTTTTCTGGCAGCCTCCTGTCATTCAAACAATTTCAACGTTAAAATAATAAAAACAGCTTTTTTTTTCTTTCCTTCGGCTTCTTTTGGTATCAATAAAGCACATATGTCCTAAGTTACTAGCAAAAGAAACCAGGGGTTACCAGATGACAGGCATGATACCTCACTGATAGATGCGGGGCTTTGAGTAAACCAAGAAATCGTCGAAGAAGCTCCACTGCACAGGGATCAGAAGGAAAGAAAACTAAAGAAGCGTCAAGATTGTTAAACTCCTAGAATCAGTTATTGGCGAGCAGAGTCGAACAATTCCAGGAACCCTTCTGGTTCTTGATCCTTAACAACCTGGCATTTAAAATACAAATCACAATCATCTCAACTGAATGTAGCAAGGAGCAAAAGAAACATATGTTAGAAGGATAACAGAAGATATGACATTTATGATACAATATTCCAAAAATTGTAGCATGCCATACTATATATGATTTACTACACAGGAATATATAGAACATAAAGTGTGTTTCCAAATAACAAAGGTGATTTATTATTTAAACAAAACATTTTTGACTCGTCTACCGTTACCATCTCTGCAGATGTTGAGTTAGCAGAATGGATGTTATTACCCAAATAAAATCAACCCTCGTACAGCAGAAGAACAAATCCACACGCATCACTCACAAACACATCTTAGAGTTTAACTTGAAGCAAAAACAGTACAATCAGTTAACAAAATAAAGTGCAACCAGCGGTAATTGATGGCATTCGAAAAATCTCCTAGCAGCCCAAGACAAAAAATTAATGATGTATGTTTTCATGAATAATGCAACAGATTTAACAAACTGTTTCCACCATTTTCCCTCTTTTTAATTGTTTATCATAATTCGGTATACATACAAGGACAATTACCCAACCATTTGCCTCAAGATTCCAAGAACCAAGCCCTATCAAACATGCTGACTGACATGCGATTATCCCATTTAAAGAGGGAAAAAAATGGTACTGTGTTTTAGCTGACCCCAAAATTTTGAGGATAAAGGCTTCACTTTGTAGAAATGGTTTCAAAATTAAACCATTCTCATCCTCAAAAGGATATTATTAACTCTCATGAAGCAGATGGTGACCTTGAAGGAGAACAAGCAATACGGTATATTCCTTGGGAAAAGCCATTTGGAAGGCTTCACCTCAAGAAGAAAGCCAAATCATTTTGAATTCAAGCCCAAAACAGACATGAACAACAAACAGGTCAGAAAGATTATGGTTAAGGATTAAGGAACCATAAATGCCATATAAGAAGCTGAATGGATAAAAGATCATTCATGACACCGGCTTGAAATTTTGTTATAGGCTTTGCGTTACTGCTGCTGTTGCTGTTAGTAAGAAACAACAGTAGAACAGTAGATGAACTCAAACACCAGTTTTATCAAGTGACTGGAGACTGCTGCCAACACAGCAAAACATGAATAGTAACAACCAGTTTACCACAACTGCCTTTAACAGAGAGATTTGTTTCTTTGGTTAGCTGCTCTTGCTGCTAGAGATTTCCCCTCCTCATATCAATTAAAAAGATTCTTACTGCAGTGAAGATATCTCTGATCAAATCCTAATTAGGGAGTCGGAATGGGGGGCATAATTACCCGATAATCAGATCCAAACCCGAGCCAATGTTTGTTTTTGGAACCTTGACATTTTGTCAATAGCTTACTAGTTAGGTATTGATCCTACAAGTAGATAGCTTTCCCTATTGGACATCCATCCTCGAGGATCTAAACTAAATAACTTGATATGCATGGATACAGTGAAGTTAGCGCAATTCTGGCTAAATTGTCTTCCCTTTCCCATATATAATTTAATGAATGTATGATCATATGCTTAAACATGTATAACGTTCCAAAAAAAGAAAGAACAGAGCCAAACAGAAACATGGGAGCAACAAAATCTTGACAGATTCTATATGATTCTTAATAAAAGTTGGTAGATATTGGACAAGACTGGATTGAAGAATCAAAAATGTGTAAATCTGATAAATTAATGGTTTCGGATCTCCTGGAGGATACTAGATTTCTTTGGATTTGGAACCCAGGTGGATCCAAACTTACAATGGGTCTCCAAGTGTGTTTTGCAGGAGCTGACTTGTTGCCACTCCTAATCTTAATTCAGATATGTGAAAGCTTATCAAAAAGAAATAAGCATATCCAAACATATCATAGCGCAGAATTCTTGTAAATATGCTGAACACAACTTTCCTTGTTCACCATGATACTTCCATAAACAGGTTTCTTCATATTTCTATCTCAAGTACAAAATTTCACTAGATATGTTCCTTCCCTTTAGAAAAGATTTCCCTTTAAATTCATACTTTCTTTTACTTGTGGACCTTTCACATGCTGAGATTACTTTTCATCATTGTGCATGCAAGGATCTCACAGGATATTTGTTCTTCAACATGTAGACAGCAAAACCAGATCTTTCTTCTAGATTTTACCTCCCAAAACAATTTCCTGCTATCAACTTTTCTCATCTTCTTTCCACCAACATCAGGAATCAGAGGTTCAAGATATGGAATGCTGACTAGAGAATATGAGATCACCATCACATCATTGTCCAGAATCTACCATCAGCCATCTTGTATTCTGGTGAATTTTTCTTTTTCATATCACTCTTGTTATGATCTGAAGTTCTCTTTTAGCTGAGTTTCAATGTCATGATAGCTTCATGATAGCCTAGTCAATTATCAGGAGCCAAGCACAAACCTAACTTGGCCTTGTCGACTTAGATATGTAATGCTTTCTGCATATGCTGGATTTACTTGTGATCATATTGTTCAATAAGTGCACAAATTCAGATTAGGATACACAAAGTTTGAACTGGCTTCTTTTTAAACCCATGAAAGTTATAAATGTTTTTAAAAAAACCTGGATACATCTTTATCCTTTTCTTTAAACCCAAACAAGTAATATGAATAATGCAGGATGCCAAAAGGAAAAAAACGCTAAACTCTAAAACTACCCCATCCATGTGACATATTTCTGAGTTAGAGAAGCAGCAACCACCGCACCCACACACGCGCACAAACACACAGGCGCGCACACACACAGATACAGTATATATACACATATAAACATGCAAAATGCGCACACAGCCACATACACGTTCCATAAGATATTTGCATATGTCAAAAAAATAATCTATCATACATTTTTAAGACTTTTGTATTGGAATACCCTCTTGTTCAACTTTCTGTAAATACCCTATTTTAAATCACTTGCAAGTGAAAAATTACATATATTTCAACAATAAGAATGAAGACATGTTGCAAATTTGCGCAAGAATCATCTCAAAAGTATACATCTATTGCAAAATAACAAAAATGTACTATAAAAATATGAGGACACGTTCAAAAAGTGGATGCCACTTGTCCAATCCAAAAACTCTTTTTACCTGTTGGTTCTTCATTTCTATTCTCTTTCTTCCAATATCACTTGCATCAAATTAAGCTTCCTAACAAAATTTTAAAAATATAAATTTTGTAAATAAAAAAACAAATGCAACTTAACAAAATACAAAAATAACTGTATAACCAATGGTTGTGTGCCATCTACGTCTCTATAATGGATTCCATCATTTCATGTACAAATTACTCCTTGTGCGAAACACATATGGATATTTAAAGGTCTGAATCAAACAATCTGGAGAAACCATAACAAGATGTGTTATATGGCTTATAGCACTCTTCTTCATGTATAACATGTGGAACTTTCTTATCTCGTGTTTGCTTACTAGAAAATTTTGACTCATATCAAGTTGATTATTCTTCTATCTATGCTATTATTTTAGACATATCTCTTGAAAAGAACGGAGGAGCCAAAAGAACAATATATCTGGGCATACATGATGTTTACCCCAAGAAAATAGATCAGGCTAGGGTCAGACCCAAGAAGCAGGGACATGGACAAGAGACAAGGATATGGCACAAAATGACAAACATGGCAACACAACAAATTCTTAAAAAGTAGGATGACATAATGACAAGTCAATATTAGGACATTTTTATTAGATGCGGAAATAAATAATTAGACGATTTAAATCCATAGCTTTCAATTAAGTAACTAAATAAAATAAAATAAATAAAAGTGTAATGCAATACCTGACAAAATACAGGTGTGTGACCCACCCCACATGTAAGGTGCTTTGCATGGTTTCAAATATGAGCTGATTCTAATATATATGGTAATATCATATTGACTTTCTAGGTACTTGATACCATTTAAACCCTATAATATTGACTGATATCGGGGTTGTATTGCCGATATGGCCAATATAGCCATTATTGACAGTCAATATTAACGATATTAATATTAAAAGCTATCGGTCTCAACAAATACCTATACTGAGATTTTAGACCGTGGTGCTTAGGTTCTCTTCTGGAGTATCGTGCTTATTTCAGAGAGTCATTTATATAGACGTTTTTATCTTTTGGATGTGGGTTCATGATATCAAGTACAGCATCCTTAGTTTTTTTTTTTTTTTTGGAAAGAACTCGAGAAGCCTCCAACATGCAGTTTCTTACTTTTTATTAACAAGACTATGCTTGTCAGGCAAGTGGCATCCCAAGTGTCAATGTCTGACACATGTCGAACTCAGAGACAGGTCTCACTTTAAGGTGTTCCTTCATAGGCCACACTAGAACCTAAATTAAGAACTATATCATAGTGTAGTCTGATTCAAACATGAAGCTAATTAAGCAAAGTTGCACACACATACTAGCACACACATACTAGGATCATTCCTACTGAGCATACACAAAATTCAATATGCTGCCATCACCCTTTCTTTAATTCTTACTATAGTAGCGCATAGCTTAGATCTAGGACAACTTCAACCACATGCCGAATATCCTCGTGGACATATTGTGCGCAAGTTTTTTCACAAGAATTTTGGAATTGAAAACTATCACTTAGACCAGTAAAATAACCATGATTATCGTTGTATAATCTGTGGAATAATTTCTTTTGGGGCTACTCTACGAGTTTCTTTTTAATGCTCGTAATTGACTTCGGCTTTTCCCTCCATAAGCTCACACGCATCTCTATGCTACTTGGATAGAAACGTTATTATGTTTATATAGGTCATACTTTTCTTACTTGAAAATAGTGCATGCGATTGTTTACTCGAAGGGCTTGTTTGTTTCATCGTAAAAGGTCATAAGTCACAAGTGACTTACGGTTTTTTACGATTTATGGTGTTTGTTTCATCATAAGTCGTAAAATGCACTTGCATCTCACTTACGATCCATTTGCAATAAAAACAGTTAATTTTATAGTCATGCAAATCCCACTTACAGCCCATTTGCAGCACAGATAGTTAATTTTATGGTCATGCAAATCTGTATTGCAGACATTTAATTATAATTAGAATAATATTTTTTATTATTAGATTAATCTTTTTAAATTATGAAAATAAATTTAATTATTAGATTAAATATAATTATTAGATTAAAATTTTTATAATAATTTAATATTTTTATGCATTTAATATTTAATATTTTTAATATTTACTATTAGTTAATATTTTTAATCATTTAATATTTAATATTTAATATGTTATAGTTTTAATATATTTAATTCATTTTTAATTATTTAATATTTAATATGTTATATTTTAAATATATTTATTTTTAGTACTTATTGGCATTTTTTATTATTTTTATTGTCATTCTAATTTTTTAATACTTAAATATATTTGATTATTTAATTATTTAATATGTAATTATTTAATACTTAATATTTTTAATTTTTAATATTTTTAATATTTATTATTATATTCTATTTTAATATATGTAATTTAATTTTTAATTATTTAATTTATTAAATAATTATATATTATTAATATTTACTAATTTTAGTATTTAATTGGTTTTTTAATATTTTTAAATCCCCAAACAGTTAATTTTGCAGTCAACTTTTTTACTTACGACTTACACATTACGACAACTAAACACCGTAAAATACAATACACTTCCCTACTTACAATTTTACATTTTCAACCAAACACCGTAAAACTTATTTGCTGTAAGTCATTTATAACTGTAAAAAAGTTTATCACTTACGAATTACGACTTACGACCAATTACGACAACCAAACAGGCCCGAAAAAAGGCATACCGTCTTGCATGTTTTTACATTCTTTACATGCAAATTCACGTATTTGTCTATACAAGTACATATTCAACATGGCTGCTCACAAGGTATAACAGTTTTACGGCTAAAAGATCTGATGTTTTAAGCCCCTCTTGATGTAAGACCTTAAGCTTCTCTCTAATTATATCAAGTCAACAAACTTGAACCTAGCACTTTTCACACATAACTCATACTTGTTTTGACAACTTTCCAGCTGCCTTTCAGAGGTTACACTGTTACTAGTTATTTGTCACTAATTGTCATCTAAATCCACTCTATTATGCACAAGAAATAAACAAGAATACCTGATATGTTTAATAAGAACACCATTTCTTGATGACCATGTGGCTTAAATGAATTTCTACAACTGTCAGAATTTGTCTTTTTAGCCTGACTACTCTAATACCTACTATAGCATACTGATTGCTGAAATTTAAAAACCACTGCAGAGCACACGTGCTTTTAACATGCACTGGTGACAACATGCACCTGTGGCGGAAAGCTGCATTAATCTTTTGATATAGAGTGAGTGAGTAGTTGTAATATCCCTAGTTAATTATATATATTAATATTTAATAACCATTTATTAAGTTAAGTTGTCATTATCCTTAATTATTATTATTATATATTTTGTATTGATTTTTAATAAATAGTAATATTAATGTAAAGCCCAATTTCCTTCTGTTTTTTCCTCTCACATTTTTCCCCTTCTCATTTAGATGAGCCCAAGCCCATTCTTCAATTTCCATTTCTCTTCTCACTTTCTTTTTAGGCTCAAGTCCAGCCCGCAATGCCTATTTCTTTTATTCAATTTTGTTTCAGCCCAAGCCCACAGAGCCCAAGCTCAATCCCTATTTTTCTACTAATTTCCCTTTTTAATCTGAGCCCAAGCCTGAGCCCAACAGCCGAAGGCCCAAACTTCTCCTCCCTTGTATAAATCACTAATTTCCTTCTTCCTCTCATCCTAATCCAAACCCTAAACCATGCATAGCCGCCCTTCTCGCTTTTTTTCTCTCTTGCTGCCTCCACTGCCTTTCGTTGTGCCTCCGTACTGTCGTTGTCGGCATCGCCATCGCAGCAACATCCACGTGAGCCCGACCATCTCCTTCTCTCGCCTCCCCTCCCGCAATGTCGCCTTCCTTCTTACACCTCTAAACTGAACCCACCTCCCTCTCTTCTCTTCCTCTCCTTTCTTCTTTTCTTGTTCTCCCCAACCCCTTCTCTTCTTCCTCACGCACATTGCCGCTGCATCCCCCACGTTGCCGAGCTGCCCTGTGCCGAGCTCCGCTGCTGCACCGACATCAACAGCAGCACGCGTCGTCCAAGCCTCCACCCTTCGCCGCATGTGTCCCACCGCCTGCCGCCCGCCTTCGACCCAGTCTCATCCACAGCAGCCGTGCTGAGCGCCCTGCTCTTCTTCTCGTTGCGACTCCTCCATCTGCTCTCCCTCATCCTCCTTCACCCTGCCGTGAGCGCCGTCGGCCTCCCCACAATCGTTGCATGCTCTCTCCTCCTTCATGCATCTTCATCTTCCCTCATCTCTCATGTTGGCAACCACTGCCCCTCTCCTCCTCTTCTTCCTGCGCCAGCAACCACCTTGCCACACTGTCGATGAGACCCTCCTCCCTTCTTCCTCACGCGTCACTTCCCTCTCCTCACTTGCCCATGCCCACACCCGAGCCTCTTCCTTCCCATGCAGACAACCCTCGCCGTCAGCACGCGCCGCCATCTCTTGCTGCCGCTCACCTTCTCGCGCCACCAGCACCAACTCTCTCTTCTTCCTCTGCCCCACCACCGCCACCTAAAGCCGACACCCACCCTCTCCCCTATACCATGCAGAACCCTACATGACTTGTTATCAGTCCACATATCCAATCGGACTTCTTGACCCGCATCCACAAATCTCTAGAAAAACAAGTCCAAACCTGACCCGTTTCCGTCACAACCCGAATCCATTAAAGGTGAGTACTTTAACCTTTTTCAACAAATTATAGTTTATATTTAATTATTGTTCATATTTAATTATTGTTCATGTTCATATATATTAAATACAAATTGAATAACTATGTAAGTATTTTCAACCATATAAATAAATTATGTTTAATGGTAATTAACAAAATTATTTTACTTATTTGATTTGTTAAATCTTTTGATACTTGGATCTGTCAGTAGACTCAATCGGAGTAGAGTTTGACTTGGGTTGTGGAGTAGATCGAGTTAATTTGAATAGTGGATTTTACAGATATACAATAGATTATTAGTAATGAATTATTATACTGTGGGAGAGTTTAAATATATTGGAGATAATGAATTAGATATACCCTTAATTTAAATGTAGATGGACTTTGCATCTTGTTACTGAGAAATGAGTGTTTAGTTTTTGGATTCTGGTAATTGTGGGTGTTTGAGTTTGTATAGTAAGTTGTTAGCGATGATTGGATTATCAATTTTAGTGTGAGGTTGGAAGTTAGTAATGAACATGTACTAAAGACGACAACATTCCACTATTTATAGTTAAAAGACAAATTCGAGAGGATGTTAAGTGATGATTTCAAATGGAGTGAATATCTTACTGATTCTATTTAAGTGACTCTTGGGTTGGTATTTCTAAAGTGTGCGGATCATTCATCTAGCTTGAGGTATAATACTTAGATGCTTCTATGGTGATGTATTGAGATCAAATGTTAAGGCGTCTATTCTCGTTGTATCTTACTACATGCGGATGGAGTCTTGATTAGCTTATAAATAAGATTGATAATTGTTGAATCTTGATTGTACTAGTGAATATTTTACCTTTAATTTTGATGTGTACTGTGGGGCTAGTTTTGAGTTATTAGTAGCGAGTGCTTTCAGATCCATTCACTTGTTAGTTTTGTGAGTACTGATGAGGCTTGTTGATGTTGAGTACTAGATGCAGAAAGAAATTCTTGGTTCTATATTTTTTGAAGATGTTCCATTCTTTAGTAATGTTTTGATCTCGATCTTCTTTGATTTAATATGATTGATGTATCTGGGGATTGATACTGTGTGTCACACTTGGTTTAATGTAGGAATCCCATAAGGAGATCCACCATTGATTACTGTGATTAATATATTTTGGATGCGGTGTATCTGATATTGTTACTCCCTCCACATTCTCTAATTTTCACCTTTACTCATTTTATTTATCGCAAGCATATTGACAAATTAGTACATGTCATATTAATAGTACAATTCATGTTACCAAAATTACTGAAAAAATATTGATACATTGTTCTACAGAAATAATGTTATCATGTTTACACTGTTGACATTGTTATTGTTACTATCACCGTATTATTCTAGTAATATAAAAAATACGAACATCAGATAACTTACACGGGATTGGAGAAATTAATAGGAGACGGTGTCGGTTTTTTGAGTGGACGTAGGCTATATGTTACGCAGCCGAAAGACGGTTCCGCAGCAGGGTTTTGGGAGGATGAGTGGCATCTCATCTGTTTACTGTTCTTATGTTCGCTGTTACTGACTATCTTGCGGTAGGGCCTACTTCAGCATCAGGCATCTGGGCCGTGGTCTCGGGTATGTACATGACCTACGTAAAACACATAACCCGTCTCCATCTGGTTTCAAGTAACATAGAACTCTAATTGATATGTGTAATATGCGTAGTATGGGATACGCTTTACTGCATGTGGCAATTGAAGTTCGCTAACATAATTAATAACCAAATTAAACCTTACATATTGCATCGTAAATTGATGCGTGCTCACTTGTGTGTGTATATTTATGCATAAACACTAGACACCTGACTTTGATACATGATTCCATTGCAGTCTGTTTTTCCTTATCGTTTATCTATGCCTGTATTGTCATTATATTTACAATATACTGACTGTTATTATATTATGCTCACATTTAATAATAGACATAAAATGATAAAAAAAATCATGATATATGATTTTATCACAGATTAGTTACATTACTACTTAATTATGTATTGAATCTTACTGTACTTGTAATATAATTGAGATGTACTGTTTATTATGATATTCTACTATACTACTCTCATTTTACACACTCGCTGAGAGTTTTCTGACTCTCTTGGGTTTGCATATACAGACCTAGGGGATACTTTATTCTGCTGACCATGTATTATACATATTACTGAGGAGCTTGCGGATCAATGGTAGGAGCCCGGAGTTCTTTATGTGTGATCATCCGACCTTAGATATTATTCATATCTTCTTTGTTTATTCTTTTCTACTCTTTTGATTCTCTATAGACTTGACTCGATATTGTTCAATTTGAATATTCATAGAATAATATTCTTGTGTGGAAATTATGTCATATTGCATTGCAGTATCATGATGTTATTATAGTAAACTTTATAACTTGCTCAGGTTACATAAGGTTTAGCGTGTATACGTGAGATATTCTTCCTCGCGTACATGCATCGCTGACTCTCATCACGTGTTGTTTTCGCGTATTTTGAAAATCGGGTGTGACACTAGCCATAGTGATTATCGTCCAACCTAACAAGGAAAATTTAGGTGGTTGACAGCCGCTTTAGGTGATAACACTATAAGAAGCACGGACATGGACATGGGTGCCGGATACAACACAGACACAGTAAAATCTAAAAAAAAAGGATAGGGGATACAACAAGAAATATTTTATTATTATTATATATAAATAAATTTATTAAATCTCAATCAAGTGATCAACAAACTAAAATATCAATCAACACGTGCACAAATTATAAAATATCATAAGTTTATAATAAAATTACAATCGAAAAATTATAAATTCACAAGTAATCAATCAAATTAACAACTTAACATCACAAGTTCAAAGCAAAATTACAACCGACGTCATATGTCTCAAGATGAAGTTGAACCTAGTATAATGACTTTCTCATTATCTTCTTCTCCATTATCCACAAACAACACAACCTCCATCATGGGTTCTTCATTATTGTCTAACCTAACAAGGAACATTTAGGTGGTTGACAACCATTTCAGGTGATAACACTCTATGAAGCACTGACATGAACACGGGTGTCGGACACGACACAGACACGGGACACGGTAAAATCCAAAAAAAGGATACGGGGACATGAAATATTTTATTATTATTATATATAAATAAATTTATAAAATCTCAACAAGTGATCAACAAACTAAAATATCAATCAACACGTGCCCAAATTATAAAATATCATAAGTTTATAACAAAATTACAATCGAATATCATAAGTTCACAAGTTATCAATTAAATTAACAACTTAACATCACAAATTCAAAACAAAATTACAACCGGCATCGTATGTCTCAAGATGAAGTCGAAACTAGTCTAATGACATCCTCATTATCTTCTTCATCATCCGCAAACAACACAACCTCCATCGTGGGTTCATCAAGAGAAAGAGTAGCGAAATCTAGAATATCAGAACCCTGAAATGAGTTAAAGCCACATCCGCCAATATCCCACATCTTTGTTTCCTCTTCATTATATTCTTCTGAATTTTGAGAAAGCAAATGAAGATTGTTATGCACATACACTAGATCTCTCGCCCTTGTCAGGATTAATTTGTTCCTCTTTAAGGAGTGAATAAAAAAGTACGGACTCCAATTTCTTTCACAACAAGAGGAGAAATATAATTGGCCTAGAAGTTTTAAGGCCAACGCTTGTAAATTTAAAGTTGATGAACCATAAAGAACCCACCAACACTTCGGATCCACAAATCCTCTATCACGAAGAGAATTCGGATCGGCAAAAGCACCGAAAGCTCCCAAAAATCTAGCATACTCCATACTCACAGCCTGTCTTTCTTCGGGGTTGAGATAGTATCTCTTCAAACACTTATTTCTTTCGAAAGAGATCTCTTCATCTTGATGGGGAGCTTGTCGACTTATATTCTCATTAAGCCAAACATCATGATAATACCTATTAATATAAAGAATAACTGTATTAAAGAATAACTGCATTAAAGATAATGAATTATAACATAAACTTAGATATTACCTGGATTCAAAGAGTGTGCCAAACATTGAAGTGGCGTGTTACTCTTGTTCCATCGATCCTCCAAGATTTGATGCACATCATCATAAAAAAAGATTGCTTATATTTCTTTTTTCTTCGTGCCGATAAATAGCACTTTTAACCTTCTCGATTGTTGTGTCCCACATATCATACACCAAATGAAGAGATGGCTTGTCAGTGTCTGTGACTCTTATCATGTCATAAATTGGCTCGGTGAAGGTAATAATGTAGTTTATCTTATCCCACCACAAATCATCTAGGAATTTTTTTTAACAAATTGTGCTTGTCCCACATCATCATCCCTGTACATGTTCCACCGATCACTAAAGACCAAATCTTGGAGGTTTCTTTTGATGACTTTAAACCTCTTCAACATGATAATTTAAATTTAAGAAACAAATCTAGTTTCAACCACTGCAAGAAGCTTCATCTTGAAATAGCCATTGAACATGGCAAGCCTGATGGAATGGTTCATGACAAAGTTCTTCATGATTAAGGCATCATTCGAGACCTCTGTGATCCAACTGCATTGAGTATAAACTACAACATTGGCCTCTATATTTTTACCCAAAAAATATTCTTAAGTGCAAGATTCAGAGTGTACACTACATAAGGAGTCCAAAAGATATGAGAATACTTGCTCTCCACAATAGCACCCGCAGTCTTATATGCAGAAGCGTTATCAGTTATGATTTGGATGACATTTTGAGCCCCAATCTCTTTAATATAATCTCCAACCTTCTCCGCAATGTAATGTCGGTTTTTCACTTCTCCCTCAGCTTTTACAGAGTTCAAGAACATCGGGCGACTTTCGGTGATCGTCATAAATGAGAGATATCATTTGTGCATCCACCCATCCATCACTACAAATAGAGCCTCCAGTTTGCTTCTATGTGGCCCTAATGGGCTGCATCAACCCTCAACGTGATATTTTTCATATTGCAAGAGAGTGGTCATCAAAGAGTTGTAGCCGGGAGGTTTGTAGCCGGCAATTGTATTGTTTGTGATAAATTTAAATACCTATGTATTCCTTGTCAAATTAAATAACAATCCTCCGATATAGAACATCCTCGAATTAATGCAATCTAATTCATCCCTTACCTCATTATTGAATGCTTGATCCACAGTGTTGACCCCCTCCTCTTCTTCAGTTCACTTAGACCACTTGTACTTTCACCAGCCACACTTGACGTTGAAGATATTGGCAATGTTACGGACATAGGTATAGAAGCCTTCAATCTCATTTTTACTTGCTCCATCTCCTTTGTCATATCCCTTATGTTGTACGGTTTAACTATTGCATACATCTTGATTCCTTGTCCGCTTATCCGCATGAGATGAGCTTTGACTCTTCAGTATGATCCATTGAATGTTTCAAGGCAATAACTACACTTCCATCGCCAATTTTCTTCTCCCCTTTCAATTTTCTCTACTTTAGTTATAAACTTTCAAAGAGGTGCATGATCATCCACTTGTCCACTTGAGGAATTTTCCATTGAAGTTATATTACTCTAACTTCTAAACACAACAATATAACAATGTTATGCCAACAAAAATCAACATTTCACAATATTTCATCAAAGAAAAGCAAACATGCCAAAGACATTTTCATATACAATCCTATCACAAGCATACAATCACAATCATTCATCAATTATTATCAGAATTCTACATCAATTAAACTCAAAATCATACACAATTATTATCAAAATCCTACAAGATCATAAATTCACAATCCTACACAATTAATTTCAAAATATACACATAATCCTATAAGATCATAAATTCTCTCTCAGTCTTTCTGCTTCCTCTGTTTCTCTGTTCCTCTCTACTCCTCTCTCTGCTCTTTCTGTTTGATAAAGAGAGCAAAAAGCATAGAGCAGAGAGACAAAGAGCAGAGAGGAGAGAGAGAGAGAGGAGAGAGCTTACCTCTTGAAATCACGACGAGAGCAGAGAGAGCATTGAACGAAGATCACCAGCTTGATCACCGTCGAGAGAGAGCGAGACCACCACCACCACCACCACCACGAGATTACCACCGACGAGCTCAGACCACCGATGAGCTCAGACCATAACCACCACCACCACTACGAGCTCAGAACACCACCACTGAATCTAAAAGAGATCGGGATCGATTTGGGAGAGATTAGACTTTAAGGATTGGGGGAGATCAGACCACCGTCGATGAAGGTTCAGACCACCACCACCACCGTCAAAGGGTTCTTCTCGCTGGATCGAAGAGTGAGAGAGATCGGAATCGATTTGGGAGAGATTAGCATTTGGTGATTGGGAGAGATCAGACCACCACAACCGCCGATGAAGCTTCTTCTTCTCACTAGATCGAGGAGAGAGATCGGGATTGATTTTGAGAGATTTGGGTTTATTTGGTTCGGGTCTACACGACCCAATAAACCCAGTACCCAAATAAACCCAATACCCAATACCCAATTCAGCATGTCCGAGCCGTGTCCAATGTTCGTTTGACTGTGTCCAACGAGTCAAACGAGTTGACTCATGTCGGACACAGTCAAAACGTGTCTGACACGTGTCGGGTACGTTTCCGCATCCGACACGTACAGGAAACGGACAAGCCTCTGAATTTTGTGTATCCATGCTCCATAGATAACACTCTTTCCAAATTATCTTTTTTCCTTTCACGTACAGGAAACGGACAAGCCTCTGAATTTGTGTATCCATGCTCCATAGATAACACTCTTTCCAAATTATCTTTTTCCTTTCAGGTGCATGTTCCTATCTCGCAACCCCACCTCGGCAAAAGGAATTCAGTAAAAATAAATGAAATTGGGAAGAAAAGTAGACAATTAAGAACCAAGCAAGTTAATAGACATGATGAGCCAATGAAGCTTTGTCAGAAAACTAATACTTAAAGAATGAATGAATGTGACAAATTCCTTGAATTGACCTTACATTTCCGGTATACTTGACAACTCATAGTTGGAAATCATCTCTCCTGAGCTACACAATTCTGTAACATCTACAAGCATGTGCACCTAATGAAATGGAGTTAGGTATCATACCCATATCTGCAGTCAGCCAAAAAAACAACCTGACTTGTTGATTGATAGTAACAAAGCAACACACCAGTAATCGTACTGATTACCAAATGAACTATGACTGGGTTTCACTCAGAAATACATGTGCCGGTTTGAAAGAAGTCCATATCCAACAAAAGTGAAAGTACTACTTAAAATAATTCATTAATTTGATGCTTTCAATTAACATCAGTGCTGCATCTGGTACAATGATATAGAGCCGCAATAGGCAACCCATAAGGTAAAGGAAAATTAAATTGATGTAAGGAGGTTGTGTCAACATGACATAATAGTAACAATTTTTTATTCCATCAAAAAACCAGATTATTGGATGATTAAATTGGCACAAGCTAACTGAACGGAATGAATATTCAACAAAGAGAAAAGAGAATTTACCAAATTTAGCAACTAATCGCCTTCCGAACTATAAAGGGTTTTAGCATGTCAAATTTTAGATTACATGGAGGGATGAAGGTCTAGGAAATCCAAATTTACATCAACAAATTATCCTATAGGCTTTTTATTATAAATTGCCAAAAAGGCCTCTAGCAAAAGCCTTTACGTCGAGGCTACTAGGTGACTCCTTCCTTCCATTAAGGTTCATCGCCTCAATTAAATTAGTGAATTATTAATTTGTACCAACCTTACCACTCACAATTCCATATCTTCACATCTATATATTGTCCCATTTTGTTGGATGCAAGGCATCCATTCTTTGACCATTTATGGTCATTAAACTTGCAATTCACTGAACTAGTAAATTAGTGCTCAATAAATTGAGTCTGAAACGTCTGGTGGGCCCAGACAACCCACAAAATAGTCAACGGAAATATAGATGAGTAAGCGATAATAAGAACTCTGCAAAATGCATTTTGAGTGAATAAATTCTAGTACATATATTACACATAAATTACTTTCCCTTGTTGAAGGCCACTTATAAATAGCTTTCCATTTTACATATTTATCATCAATTTAAGTTTTATATTCTATAGAAAATTTTTGGGCCAGTATACATCCATCAGAGGCTCGTCTAATTGGAGTGTTGACAACCATAGTTTCAAATATGCGCTGATCTGATAGCAATACCATCCGGATTTTGAGGTCCTCTATACAATATTAACCCTATAGCATGGGCTGATATCAGGGTTGTATTGGTGATATTGATACTAACAACCACTGGCTGATACATATAGTGAGATCTTAAACCATGTTGACACAAAGGGAACCACAATCTTTAGATAAGGAAAGGTCAAACAAATTACTGTGTGTTAACACTCAATGGTAGCCTCTAACTGGTTTCTTAATGCATTTTTTCCTCATGACTTGCCAGAGTCTATCACCTTGCCTTATTCTCTCTCACCATGTAAAGTGCAGATACATACCTAAATCATACCCTACCATATTATCTTTTGACCGTTTAAACAATCAGGACATGAATCCAACCAAAAAGAAAACATTCAAAAGGAAAAAAAAACTGATAACTAAACACCGCAAGGAGTTCTGTTATGATTTATGCACAGAATCAATAAAGCCATGTTGCATACGGAACCCAACCCCACTGCACACCTTAATCCCAAGTTCGGAAGATAAAAAAAGAAAGAAAGAAATTGTATCCTAATTTGACTTTTAGCAAGATTCCTAATTTTATCTCCAATCAAATCCTATCTAATATCATATCTAAAGTGAACTTCTCATCTTGGCTCAAACTCATATACTAAAAAATAAGGCAACGCTCTGTTTATGCACTACACCCTTATAACTTCTAAAAATTAAATTTAAGTCGATAAAATAAAAATAGTCCTCTTGATGAACTGAAAATTAACCCTATTTTGCCATCATAAAGTCGCTCTAGTGTCAATTTTTCTACCGTTGCCTTTTTGTTCAGATAGCCCTAGAAAGGCTTATAGCCATTCTTCTGGACCAAATAGACGATAATAACCTTACAAATGACAGTTGTTCATTTGAAGAGACAAGGTTAAGATCTAACAGCGAACAGTACAAGGTTGTCTCTGTCGTCACAAACTTTATATCGGGATGAGTCACAAATAGTATGACAGGCAAAGGTGTGGTTGGCGAGATTGATGCTGAGAGAGGAAGTTGTGATGACCCAAAAAAGTGGCTCCCTGAATCAACTTGCACCGACTTGGAATTGGCTTTTCTTGAATCAGCTTGATTTGCTCTAATAATGGTGATGCTGGAGCAAAGACGAATGAATTGGAGAGCGGATCAGAGCAGCACTTGGCGTTTACATAGTTAGAGTTGGTGAAGATGATTGAGTGGTGCCAATAATTGGTAGTGATGTCAAACCATATCGTTCAAAAAAGGATATGCAACATGCTTGATATTTTGTCCAAAATAGTGGCTCTCTAAATCAATTTGCATCATTGTGATGGGCTTCTTCTTGAATCAGCTTAATTTGCTCTGATAGTGGTGATGTTGGCACATAGATGACTGAACTGGAGAACGGGTCAAACCAGCTACTTGGCGGCTACATTGTTGGAGTTGGTGAAGATGATAAAAGGGTAGCAGCAGTGATAGGTAGTGATGTCAAACCATATTGTTCAAAAAAAGGATATGCAACATGCTTGATGTTTTGCAAGGATCACTCAAGGTTGTGAGCCCCATTAGGGGTGAATACCAAACTAACAGAACATAGTTTGGAGTTAACGTAGGTGAAGAGACATAGAGATTTAGCCGCTTTTCTTCTGTTTCCAGATTTAGAAGTAGTAAAGAGACAGTTTAAAAAAAAAAGATAACACATAACGATAAGAGGTTCCAACTAATGCTAAAGGATTTATCTTATATTTACTTAATCTCCAAACAGTTCAGAGTCCAACAAGCACTTATTTTAAAGACAGTATTGGCTCTAAGATGTTCAGGGGTTCACCCCTCTTTTTTTTTTTTTTTGTTTGTTGTGTGTTTTGGGGGGGGGGGGGGGGGGGGGGGGGGGGGATGGATTATTTTAAGACACAGGGCTTCAGCATGTCTCACATGTGTGGGGCATGTCAGGCAATGTTCGAAATGTATTGGAAAAAAAGACACAACTCATTTTGAAGTATTTGTGCTTCTTGATATAGTGAATACATTTAGGATGGCCAATATTGAATCATGTCCATGATATGTAACGTGAATCTCAAAAAGGAGAAACCCCATCCATATGGAACTTATATCGGTATTTAGAATTTTGCTTGCCTGATATGGTTGTATATGGGGAATTTGTCTCATCTTTTCCAACATTAAATAACCAGTTCCCGTTACGGACACTAAAATGTCCAAAAAACACAACAACAGGTTTACAACATTAAATAATATTAAACATGATAGGGAAAATAGTGGTCCACAGGCCATAAAAGTTCAGTGGTTAGTCATCAGTAAACACACATTTGTGTACCCTATATGTCCCTCAACCAGGCATCTGCAGCAGCACGATAAGTAAGGATACAAAATCCCGCACCAGAGAGTAACATTAGCAATTATTGCCAGAGAATAGAAGTAACAACAATAAGCATCATTTTATACTACAACAAATATAACAACACTTCAAAGTATTTCAAGCATATACAGATTTGTCAATGGAACTTTCTAGCATGTTATCTATAAGCCAATTGATGCAAAAGATTAAAATAAAATAAAATAAATAAGAACAAAAAAATGGGATTACCTTGACTGGGAGATCCTTGGGAAGATCCATTTGAGCAAGAAAATCACAACCAACTCTTGTCCAGTCAACTTCAGTTACTCCATCAACATCCCTGAAGCTTTTCAAATCACTGTGCCCATTGGTCTGTTCAACCCTACTCCCTATCCATAAATATAACATCCTACCTGACTCGGCACCTCTAACTGTACTAGGAGTTAAAAAAAGTAGCACTGCTTTAGAATCAAGATCCTCCCTACTAAAGTTTGCAAGCTTTTCCAAGTTAGGCCAACGGTATGCCAACAGTTGTGTAGTGTTTGGAGCTACCAAATTAACATCAAAAAATTCAGTTGAGTTACTTATCAATTGGGAATCCTGCGAATGATCACAGTTTTCCACATCAACATGATTAGCTGAACTATCAGCAGCAGATTGACCTGTACACTTGACGACTGAAACTTGTCCTGCACAACTTGTGCTTTCTGAACCATTCGTGGATGTGTGATATTACCATTGCTCCTATCTAAGAATTCTTGTGTACTTCCAGCACCAGCCGATGATGCATTCAATGCTTCCCTGGACAATGAAGAAGCATCCTTGTTCAGTGGCAACTTCAGAGAGAAACTTCCCCTTCTCTCAGAAATCGAACGAGCCAACCCCTTTGGCAGTGAACAACAGCCTGCAAACAAGGCTTCAAAGGTTCCAAACTGCCAGAAATCTGGAGAGAAGGCTTAGATAAGGGAACAAAAGATTCAGACAAGTTAGATGAAGGGGGCAAAGGTGTAAGTGAAGGTGAGGAACATGTTTGAAGGAGATATTGAAGGTGAGTCTGAACAGCACTTCGAACTAACACTTGAATCGGATGAAATGGAACTAGGGGAAAGGTAAGGAGGTGATGTTGATGATTCTGCACTCAAAAGCTGAACTCGATTCCCACGAGGATCACCATCTCTCACCAATGCTGAATCTGAAAAAACTCTACAAATGGAGCCGGATATAAATTTCCTTCTCAGTACACTCCAATTGCTCTCTCTCGCCGGAAGGTGGGTTTCTTGTCCGGGTCCTGACGAAGGGAAGGGTGGTACAACACCTCCTGTGATAGCCTTGTAAAAGAGCTCAAAATCTACATCATAGGAATCCACATTTTTCTTACCAACGCCGCCTTTAGTTCCTAATTGAACCTGATCCTTATCCACCTTATCCAAACTTGAAAAGGCCTCCCAGAACTCTGAAGATTCGTCTCCTTCATCAACCGTAATGATTGGCCCAGGCACTCTCTCATATCACCACCTGAAAGGCGGCAGCTTTCGCATCCTTCTCCATCACCGGGTCACAATTCTTACCAACCCAAACATAAATTGATGAGACAACATGGATAATAAACGCCCCTCTTGAATCCAAAGCCTCAGTCTTTGGATCATTCAGCATCTTGGGCACCAAATGCAACGGATCATAAGGCGAATG
This sequence comes from Agave tequilana, assembly GCA_038442645.1. Taxonomy (NCBI): domain Eukaryota; kingdom Viridiplantae; phylum Streptophyta; class Magnoliopsida; order Asparagales; family Asparagaceae; genus Agave; species Agave tequilana. The sequence continues at coordinate 60,506 of JAVJIF010021230.1, forward strand.
TGGCGCCATCCTATACATCCTCAACACCGAATTCGGGCTCAAAGGGATCGCATGTACTCTCTTCTGACACTGCAGCAGCTGGCAAGCGAAGCCCATGTTTGGGTTCGCAATTCCTCTGGCAGCTTTCACAAACTGAAAAGCATCATCAAAGCTCTGACCTTTCCTCCACATCAAGTAAGCAATCACCAGCGAAGTCGATCTTGACACACCCTGGCAACAATGAACAAAAACCCTGCCTCCCTGTTGCCTCACATCCTCAAAATAATCAAATACATCATACAAAATACTAGTTATATCCTCACTCGGACTATCCTGAAGCCAAAGAGTCTTGTAAACAAGATCAGATTTAAAGTATTCAGGGCAAACAAATCCAACGCAATTCAAAACATGAGTGATCCCGTTCTGCCGCAAAATCTCGCGGTTTCTCGCGACCGAATCGCCCCTAAATAGATATGATCCGCGACTTTGGAGCATTCCTTATCGAAAAGAGCGATCTGGTTCTTGTTACCTTGGGACCGGAGCGAAGAAAGATCGAGCTTGAGATCGGATCGGCCGCTGGAGTCGGAGGCTGCGGCCACTCGCCAACGTCGTCGGATCCGGCCTTCGGCCACTGGTCCAAGCTCCGGCGAGCTATCGAAAGCGGCTGTAGAGGCGGGAGGCAAGATCTCGCCTTCGAATTCTGGGATCTAGGAGTCAGAGGGGGAGCTTGGAAACGCCGACCGTTGGCCGCGGGGTTCGACTGCTCGGTGCAAGATGCGGACCAAGACGCGGACCTCCAGAAGGTCTTGCGACCGGAGGCGGCGGTGGAGTGAGCTTCGGCCACAGGATCGTCGTCGCCGGCCATCAGTGGGGGAGCTGAGACTAGGGTTTTGAGATTTTGGGGGAGTATTCTATGGAGTGAAAACGGAGATGGGGATTTTGGGGTGAATTAGATTCTATCTCTTTGGGGGAGGAGGGAGAACGAATTGGGTTCTTGTGATGATTTTAGAGAGAGAAAATAAAAGGTGGAGAGACGAGAACCAATGGAAGCTTGCAAGGAGTTAACCTGAGAGAGAGACAGAGAGGAGAGAGAGTGGAGGTTTGAAGCGGAGAAAGATGGGGAGTGGTTGGACTCGGGTTACATTGACCAGTCAAAAACTGGTCACCCGATAACAAGATTCGCCCAATAACCCGCTTGCGACCCCCAATAATAATTGGGAGAATGATTTGTTTTTGGATTGTATTGGTATATGATCTCATTAGAACCCGACAACGAACTAAATGGCAACTTGCACGCTTGGATAACAGACGCTATTATTACAAGTATCCATCAAAAAATTTGGCAACATATAGAATTTTTTTGTGGATAATTAAAATCCTGAAATTATTTTAACTGACCATGCTCACTATAGTTTATGAGCCAAATTATAATAAATATAAAAGAAAAACACTAGAGATGGAAAATAAATTGGGAGCTTAAGTTTTTACATGTTATAAACCTAAAATATCAAATTCATAATAGAACTAACTCGAGATTCTTTCCAACAACAAGTAAGCAGAGGAGTGGATCTTATTTTCTAAATCAAGATCAGAAGTGACATTAGAAACTAGATTTGGAGAGTGGATTTTTTTTTATAATACAAAAATATTTAAAATATTTCTTTATCAGTGAATCAAGAGCAAAGACAGGAATTGAGTAACTAATACACATGTATCAGTGTTCTTTTAATTGAGTAAATATTAAAAATAATTCTCCATGCTTGAAAAAATGCATGTACATGAGAGCGTGCATTTGTGCGTCTCAAACGTATTGTATCCAATTATTCAAACCCATTAGCAAATTAGATTCTGGCTTTAAGAGAGAATATAAAAACGGATCTTTTTTTTAATAAGAATTAAAATCCGTTAACCCAACGGGATTGGCTGGGGACGATACGACAGCTAATCAGTTGGGGCGGGGGCCTCGTCGAAATAAGCGGGGGGAGTTGGATAACGACTTGACCGGCGGAAAACAGTGGGGTCCGTGTTGACCACGCTGCTGTTTTGACTGGCCCGCACATTGATGGGCTTACCTTTTGATGCAGTTATCTCTACTCGCTGTCGCCGTGAAAGCGACGGCTTTGAGGCCCAATGGGCAACCGGCGTAGCCCAGACGCACTGCATGGGCCCCACTTGAGAGTGAAAGACGTGACCCGCAATCTCGTTTTTAAACAGGAGGAGGAAATTTATTGTTAGTTTTTTTTTTTTTCTCGGATTTGGGAATTTTTTGGGATTTCAAATTTGACTGAAGAGAGAAGGGATTAAATAAGACAAATTTTTGATTTTTGATTAGCAGAATTCTTGATCGCGTGGTCAAATTAAGAATATTCAAGGATCCCCATGCCACTTGTTGAGATCCTATTGCTATCAAAAAGCCTTTTTTTTTTTTTAATTGAAACAGGAAAATGTCGTCAGTTAAAGGTGAAATGAGGACACTAACCTAGGCATCTAAGCAGGAGTAAGTGAGTATTTATTTAGTGCGTGTTTGGTTGCAAGAAGTGGGCGGAACAAAGAAATGAGAAAGTATAATTGCTCACTTCCTATCTATCCAAATATCGAAAAAAAAAAATAAGAAAACTCCTTTTCTTTCTCTTTTCTCTTTACACAATCATTTTCTCAGTTCCAGAGTGCACCGTTAATTTTGCGGTTATGTAAATCTCATTTGTAATAAGTTATAGCACAAAACAGTTAATTTTTTTGATCATGTAAATCTCACTTGCATTTTAATTACAGTCTATTTTTATTTTTTAATAATTGTTATTTAATATTATTTTGCGATCAACTTTGTAGTCAACTTTTCCACTTCCACTACCACATACAATCCAAACACCGGAAAAAACATAATATTTTTCAAATCACGCTTCCTAACAACATCTAAACACTGGAACATACTAACCAATCCCAAGTTTCAAAGGGAACTATTATCACTTCTTCACTTCACTCTTAACTAAACAGGATTAGTTCAGTCTTGAGACATGTGGCTGGAAAAATTTCTTGTCAAAGATCGCATTAAATTGCCTCAAAAAAAAAAAAGATTGCATTAAATCTACTGCCCGTCAGAAATTCTATGTTACTAGTATATTAAAAAGAGGGACCCCAGGGAAAAAAGAGAGTTTGGGATATTTTTGAAGACTAGAGGTAGCAATATTTCTACTTAGCTAGAAAGGAGCGACGTTTAGTTCGAATTTTTCATATCTTATATCATGTTTAAAGACCTTCCCGACTATTGATGCTCTTTGTTTAGCTCATTAAAAAAAAATATTAACAAAAGTCATATTAGACTCGAACTTGTGACTCTAACAACCACTCATTTGTCCCCGCACCAGACTCTCAATAGTAGGCATCTAATTACAATTTCTGGATACCTTAACGTGGACTTGATCTTTCCGACCAACTAATGGTATCTAGATTTATTTGGTTCTTCCATATTTTATTTTGGACCGTCTCTGTTGCAAACTTGTGATTCAATCCGATTATTTTTGTATTGGAGAATATTTTATTAAATTTATTAATAATACATGAGAAGAAGATTCTTCCTCTCGCCTGGGGCCCGCATATTTGAGTAGGTTGCCATTAGCAGCTGCCTAATCAGAATAGTTAAGAGTGAAGTGTTCAATTTTGTGCAAAGAGTGAGCTTGGCATCTTCGTATTAGAATAACTAAATTTGGACCGAATCTCAACCCAAAATATCACTTCAAGGAAAAGGATATCAGGCGTGCCCTCGTTATTTGGTGACCTAGTATGTTTGATCATCAATTCCATACTCAATCGAAGTATACATTACTTAAATAATCTCTCTTATTTGCAGAGTTAGAATAATCATTATAGAAATGATAATCTCAAGAATTCGGATTATCAGAAAAACAACGCTTAACCAAACAATTATGGCTGGATTTTTTTTCTTCTGTTCACATTAAGCCGATCGGTTAACATCAAGCAAGGAGGAAGACTATAAAAGGAAAGGAAGATATCCCAACTGCTCGATAACAGAAGAACTCCAATTGAGGATAGGTGTCCCAAGAGTACATCAATACGTGTGCAGTAAGTGTTGGAATTGAAGAATAAAAAAGCTGAATCTTCGAGATGAATTATGGCGAGATCCGTTGATCAAATCAACCGGATG